>WFAB01003973.1:0-10745 GCA_018977245.1 Lethenteron camtschaticum
TCCGCGTCGTCTCGGCACGGCCACGCGCGCCAGGAGGGTCGCCGGCGCAGTTCCCCTGAGCCGGTGGTCTGGGCAAGGCCGAATGCTTTGGTACACGCAGTGAGCGCACGCAGTGAGGGCTCGCTGGGGAGAGCATCGATAAATCAACCGCCCCCCCATGGTCCCCCAAGTTCCCACCACCCCCGCCCCGAGCCACTCCCCCCCACACCGATCCCCCCTAGCCTTGCACCATCACCCCCCCAAGCCCCCCACCTGCTCGGCGGAGCCCCCGATGAGGTGCAGGAGGCGATGGGCGATGCCGTACGACTCCGGGTGGATCCACGTGCGGTCGAGGGGGTTGGCAACTTCCTCCTCCCCCTCCTCGGGGCCCCCTCCCCGCCTGGTGCGTTTCTTCCGACCCGGAGCCGGAACGGGTTTAGCCTCCGGCTCGGAGCCTCCGCCGCCGCCGCCGGCACCGACGCTGCTCGCGGAGAAAGGGACGTTGGGAAGGAGGAGGAGATGGAGCGACCGGTCCCGCACGAGCGGATTAGCAACGCCGACTGTTGCCCTGCGGCACCCGGTGGAGCGGTCGCCTCCCAGTAGCAGCCGGGGGGGTTGGCGAGGGGGGGTTGGACGAGCGGGGCCCTGGGGACCGTACCTTGCGGACGACGAGGTGGCGGGCCCCGTGGAGCCCGAGGAGGAGGGCGGGGGGTTGACGCGCACGAAGCCGGCGCACTGCAGGAACGTTTTGGGCCCCAGGCCCTTAACGCGGAGAAGCTGCTGGCGGCAGAGGAAGGGGCCTTGCTGCTCACGCCACTCCACCAAGCGGCGAGCCAGAACGCTGCTCAGCCCGGACACGTACCTACACGCACGCGTACACACACGCACATGTGTACACGGGAACACACGAATGCACGTGTGGGAGTGTGGTCGTGCATTAGTGCAGTAGTCTACGAGCGCGGTAGTGAATGTGGTAGTTATTGAGCGTGGTAGTGAGTGTGGTAGTGGTGAGCGTGGTGATGGTGAGCTTGGTGATGGTGAGTAAGCGCGGTGGTGAGCGTGGTCGTGAGCGTAGCGATGGTGAGTGTGGTGGTGGTGAGTGTGGTGGTGGTGAGTGTGGTGGTGGTGAGCGTGGTGGTGGTGAGCTGGTGGTGGTGGGGACAGGCGTCCATGACGTCTCCTGATCAAACCCAATTTGGCGGAGCCAGGAAATTGAATCTTTACCCTCGGGGCTCCTCCAGAAACAGAAAAAAACCACTGCTGGTGGCCACGTGGAATGTTCGAACACTCATTGCAGAGGAGAGACTTCCACTCCTATGCCGGGAGCTGGACCGGTACCGCCTGGATCTCTGTGGCATTCAGGAGGTCCGGTGGGCCGGCTCTGGCTCCTGCCACCATGTAGGGTGGACAGTCCTCTACTCGGGGCAGGAGACTACCAAACAACAGGGAGTGGCTATTCTTCTGAACAAAAGAATGAAGAGGGCGTGGGAGCGTGGCGGTGAGGTATCGGTATGGGAAGCTGTAAGCCCCAGGCTACTTTGGGCTCGCTTTCCCATCAACCAGAGGCAAGGAGTGGTGGTCGTGGTTACTTATGCCCCCACCGAAGATGAACATCCGTGGAGGGATGCAGGCAAGGCCAATGAGTCAGATGCCTTCTATGACCTCCTGTCACAGGTGCTCGCTAAAGTGGCCCTTCGGGATAGGGTCATCTTGTTGGGCGACTTTAATGCCCGGGTTGGTCATGATGCTAGCACCTGGTCTGGAGTGATTGGAAGGCATGGGCCAGATCAGCTCAATAACAACGGTAGGAGGCTGCTAGATTTTTGTGCACCCCATGGGCTTGTAATTACTTCCGGCATCGGCGCATCCACACAACATGGATGCATGCCGGGTCCAAGCAAGAACATCTGCTGGACTACGTATTGACGGAACAGCGGATGCGGGCCCATGTCCTTGACACCAGGACCTAACGTAGAACTAATCTGCCCACTGACCATCGACTTGTCATCTGTAAGATGCGCCTGCCATTCTTCCACTCTGGTGGTGGGTGTACACCCAGGACCCCATTCAAACCCATAGTGGCCTGGACTCAGTTAGCTGATGAAAGATGCAAGCGAGAATTGCATCATCGCTTGCGGCTGGGGTTGGCATTGTCCCCCACTCCTGCTGATGTCGAGGGGAAATGGGCGAGTTTTAGGACTGTGGCTCATGCAGCTGCAATGGCTGCTTTCGGTACATGGTCCAGACCTCCCCAGAGACCCTGGCTAACAGAGGTGTTCAGGCTGGCTCAGAAAAAAGCGACAGGCCCACTCTCATTGTCTACAGCATCCCACGTCAGACAATGAGGAGGCTTACCGCAACCTTCGCTCGGAGGTTAGGAGGGTCGTGAGGCACTGCAAGGATGGGTGGTGGTTGCGGGTTGCTGAGGAGATGGAATCTGCCTCAATGGCCCGCGATCACATATCGCTCTTTAACTCCATTAAAAAAGTTACTTGCAGCGCCACACCGATTACCATCATTAGGGGAAAGAATGGTGATCCAATCTCCGACCCTCAGGAACAGGTTTGCAGATTTGCTGAGCATTTCTGTGAGGTCCTGGGAGAGGGGAAATCCCTCAGCCTAAAAAACATCGGTGCCTCAAATATTGGAAGAATAATTCGCCCCCTGTGATGGCTGGCTGAGGTGCCATCTGTTGAAGAAGTACTGAAGGCGATCCAGAGTCTGAGACCAGGAAAGGCACCGGGCAGAGATGATCTCCCAAGCGAAATGCTGAGGGAGGGTGGAATTTGTGCACAGACTGCCCGACATGACATCATAACAACAGTCTGGACCATTGGACGGGTTCCGCAGGATTGCAAGGATGCCCTGGTGGTCCCCCTCTTTAAGAAGGGGGACCGCACAGACTGTAACAACTACAGGGGCATCTCACTACTCAATGTGCCAGGAAAGGTCCTGGCAAGGATTATCCAACATCGCCTTGCTAGGCACGCTGAGGAGAGGCTTGCGGAGCCCCAATGCGGTTTCAGGAAAGGGCGGTCCTGCACAGATGCCATATTTTCTGTCCGTCTGCTACAGCAGACCTGGTCAAGGCCTATGATACCATCAGTAGGCCTGGGTTCTGGGTTGTACTTTGTGCTTTCGGAGTCCCTGACCCTCTGCTCACGCTCATTAAGAACCTTCATGATGGTGAGCGGGCCCGGGTAAAACTACGTGGCCGGGAGTCAGAGCCATTCCCTGTTCACCTTGGAGTGCAACAGGGATGTCCTCTGGCTCCCACATTATTCAACGTAGTTCGTGAAGCTTTCAATGGCTGTACCGGAGGAATTTCCACCCGGTACAGATAAAATGGGAGGCAGATCGATGCCCGGGTGCGGTCAGGGGATGGCTCCCTATTGGTCAACCATGTTATGTATGCCGATGATCTGGTAATTGATGCTCACTCAAAGGAGGAGTTGGAGGTGCTGCTGCTGAAGCTTGCCACTAAGAGGTGGGGCCTTACCATCAGTGCAACCAAAACTAGGCACCTGCCTGGTCATTTTGTACCATCAGACACTCCACCCCCACAACTCGCAATCGGAGATAGGGCAGTTGTGGAGGGAGTGGAGAGTTTCCCATACCTGGGCAGTGTGCTCATGACCGGCTCTGGTTTGACAGCAGAGGTCTCACTCTGAATCAGTCGAGCGGCATTATCTTTTCATCGGCGTCATCTGGTCCAACACCAATGGAGACTAGGCTCTAAGAAAAGCTGTCTCGGGTGTGGACCAATCAACTTCAAGGACAGTGCATATCATTATCAGAGTTGTTTCTTTTTGTTTGCATTTTGACTGCTTGTGTTGTGGTTATTGCAAACATGATGCCATGTATAAAGGTGTCCGTTTTTGTACCACTTGAAAGGGTAAAAACCTATCACTATATCTTTTCATCAGTTGCGTAACGCTGTGGGGATGCTACCTGGTCTGTCGTTCCACACGAAGCTTTAGGTCTTCTCGGCCACAGTCATGCCCTCCCTTCTCTATGCTTGTGAAATGTATTAGGACATCTTTGCCGATTAGAAACATTCAGGCTAGCCTGCCTATGATCCAACCTGGGTTTAACCAGGCTGGATTGTGTGAGGAGCTCCATCGGTGAGCTCTTCTGGCAGGTAAGGCTGCGTTGGCTGGGTCATGTAGCCCGTATGCCCAACCACCGCATGCCTAAACAGCTGTTGTTCGGCCGGATAGAAGGGGCTAAACGGGCACGGCACGGGCTAAAGAAGCGATGGAGTGATGTGGTACAGGAGGATGTGGAGGCTTGTGAAGGACGCTAATGGGCAGTTGGAGGCAGTCGCCCTTCAACAACAATGGAGGGCGGAAGAGCGACGCTCACAACAACGAGCAGAGCGCCGGTGGCTAAAGCACAGCAAGTTGGCACAGTAGGGCGCACAGGTGGTGCATCAGCCAGTCATCTCGGTCATCTCAGTCAATCGACCCGTGGCACCTGGGTCTGCCCCGTGACCTCCTGCCAGAGGGCGTTCGACACTTCACGTGGCCTCAACGTGCACATAGCCTGGCACAAGCGTCGTGGTGACATCACAGCCACTTGGTGGCGAATGGCGGTTGTTGTTGTTGTAGTTGTGGTGGTGAGTGTGGTAGTGAGTGTGGTGGTGAGTGCCGCACCCCAGCAGTGTGACGGAGCAGGCGTTGATGTCCACGCCCACGAAGCTGACGCACTCCTCTACCACGCCACGCAGCGCCACCTTTAGCTGCGCATCCGGCAGGTCGTGCTGCATGCCACCACCACATCAACAACAAGCACCACCGCGCCACCATAACCACCACCACATCAACAACAACCACCACAACCGCGACCACCACATCAACAACAATCACCACCGCCACAACATCAACAACAACACCCAACACATCCAACCACAACCACCGCCACATTAACAACAACCACCACCATAACATCACCACCACAACGCAACAGATAAGTGAGCGTCCGCACACCTGGTACATGCCGATGCCGAGGTGCTTGGGGTCGATCTTCACCAACTCTGCCAGAGGGTCTTGCAGACGGCGAGCGATGGACACTGCAAAGACAAAGATCCCCCCGCCCTGTTGTAGCCTCCGCAGACTGCTGGGTCACGTGCCGTTGGCGGGCGGCAGCCACGAAGGCCGGCACGGCGCACGGGGGGGGGGGGGGGGGAATTTGCGGACTGCTGGGCAAGCGGCACGCGGGGGTCGCGGGGGTCGCGGGGGTCGCGGGGGTCGCAGGGGTCGCCGTGCGTCACCGGCGCTGCGCAGGTTGGGGTCCATGCCGGGCATCTCTTGCTGCGCCTCGGGGCTCACGCTGTAGATGGAGGAGCCGTTCTCGTTCACGATGCTGCGCACGGGGGGACACACGGCGGGGGGGCCACACGGGGTCACAGGGAAGTTACACGGGGGCATATGGGGGGGCGTATGGGGGGGGGGGTCACACATAGACACACGAGGGTCACAGGAGGGTCAAGGGAGGTGGAAGACGAGAGGGGTTGTCAAATTGGAAGGTGGGGAGGAAGGTGAGAGTAGGAGGTGAGTGTGAGGTGATGGTGTGAGGTGAGTGTGTGAGGTGAGGGTGTGAGGTGAGGGTGTGAGGTGAGGGTGTGAGGTGAGTGTGTGAGGTGAGGGTGTGAGGTGAGTGTGTGAGGTGAGTGTGTGAGGTGAGTGGTGTGTGAGGTGAGTGTGTGTGTGAGGTGAGTGATGGTGAGGTGAGTGAGGTGAGTGTGTGAGGTGAGTGTGTGAGCTGAGTGTGTGAGGTGAGTGTGAGGTGAGTGTGTGAGGTGAGTGTGAGGTGAGTGTGTGAGGTGAGTGAGGTGAGTGTGTGAGGTGAGTGTGTGAGGTGAGTGTGAGGTGAGTGTGTGAGGTGAGTGTATGAGGTGAGTGTATGAGGTGAGTGTTTGAGGTGAGTGAGTGTGAGGTGAGTGAGTGCGAGGTGAGTGTGTGAGGTGAGTGTGTGAGGTGAGTGTGTGAGGTGAGTGTGAGGTGAGTGTGAGGTGAGTGTGTGAGGTGAGTGTGAGGTGAGTGTGTGAGGTGAGTGTGTGAGGTGAGGTGAGTGTGAGGTGAGTGTGAGGTGAGTGTGTGAGGTGAGTGTGTGAGGTGAGTGTGTGAGGTGAGTGTGAGGTGAGTGGGTGTGAGGTGAGTGTGTGAGCTGAGTGTGTGAGGTGAGTGTGAGGTGAGTGTGAGGTGAGTGTGTGAGGTGAGTGTGTGAGGTGAGGGTGTGAGGTGAGTGAGTGTGTGAGGTGAGTGAGGTGAGTGAGATGAGTGTGTGAGGTGAGTGTGTGAGTGTGTGAGGTGAGTGTGTGAGGTGAGGTGTGAGGTGAGTGTGAGGTGAGTGTGTGAGGTGAGTGTGTGAGGTGAGTGTGAGGTGAGTGAGTGTGTGAGGTGAGTGAGGTGAGTGAGTGAGGTGAGTGTGAGGTGAGTGGTGTGTGAGGTGAGTGTGTGAGGTGAGTGTGAGTGGTGAGGTGAGAGTGTGAGCTGAGTGTGTGAGGTGAGTGTGTGTGTGTGAGGTGAGTGTGTGAGCTGAGTGTGTGAGGTGAGTGTGAGGTGAGTGTGTGAGGTGAGTGTGTGAGGTGAGTGAGGTGAGTGAGTGAGGTGAGTGTGTGAGGTGAGTGTGTGAGGTGAGTGTGACGTGAGTGTGTGAGGTGAGTGTGTGAGGTGAGGGTGTGAGGTGAGTGTGAGGTGAGTGAGTGTGAGGTGAGTGAGTGTGTGAGGTGAGTGAGTGTGGTGAGGTGAGTGAGTGGTGAGTGAGGTGAGTGTGTGAGGTGAGTGTGTGAGGTGAGTGTGTGAGGTGAGTGTGTGAGGTGAGGGTGTGAGGTGAGGGTGTGAGGTGAGGGTGTGAGGTGAGTGTGTGAGGTGAGTGTGTGAGGTGAGTGGGGAGGTGAGTGAGTGAGGTGAGTGGTGAGGTGAGTGTGTGAGGTGAGTGTGAGGTGAGTGTGTGAGGTGAGTGAGGTGAGTGTGTGAGGTGAGTGGTGTGAGGTGAGTGTGTGAGGTGAGTGTGTGAGGTGAGTGTGTGAGGTGAGTGTGTGAGGTGAGTGGTGAGGTGATGTGTGAGGTGAGTGAGTGTGTGTGTGAGGTGAGTGAGTGGTGAGGTGAGTGAGGTGAGTGAGGTGAGTGAGGTGAGTGTGTGAGGTGAGTGTGTGAGGTGAGTGTGTGAGGTGAGAGTGTGAGGTGAGTGTGAGGTGAGTGTGTGAGGTGAGTGTGTGAGGTGAGTGGGAGGTGAGTGAGTGAGGTGAGTGTGTGAGGTGAGTGTGTGAGGTGAGTGTGAGGTGAGTGTGTGAGGTGAGTGTGTGAGGTGAGTGTGTGAGGTGAGTGTGTAGAGGTGAGTGGTGTGAGGTGAGTGTGTGAGGTGAGTGTGAGGTGAGTGTGAGGTGAGTGTGTGAGGTGAGTGTGGTGAGGTGAGTGTGAGGTGAGGAGTGTGAGGTGAGTGTGAGGTGAGTGTGTGAGTGTGTGAGGTGAGTGTGTGAGGTGAGTGTGAGGTGAGTGTGTGAGGTGAGTGTGTGAGGTGAGTGTGTGAGGTGAGTGAGTGTGTGAGTGTGTGAGGTGAGTGTTAGGTGAGTGAGTGTGTGAGGTGAGTGTATGAGGTGAGTGTGAAGTGAGTGTTTGAGGTGAGTGAGTGCGAGGTGGAGTGTGTGAGGTGAGTGTGTGAGGTGAGTGTGTGAGGTGAGTGTGTGAGGTGAGTGTGAGGTGAGTGTGAGGTGAGTGTGTGAGGTGAGTGTGTGAGGTGAGTGTGAGGTGAGTGTGTGAGGTGAGTGTGTGAGGTGAGTGTGTGGAGGTGAGTGTGTGTGAGGTGAGTGTGTGAGCTGAGTGTGTGAGGTGAGTGTGAGGTGAGTGATGTGAGGTGAGTGAGGTGAGTGTGTGAGGTGAGTGTGTGAGGTGAGTGTGAGGTGAGTGTGTGAGGTGAGGGTGTGAGGTGAGTGTGAGGTGAGTGAGTGTGTGAGGTGAGTGAGGTGAGTGAGATGAGTGTGTGAGGTGAGTGTGTGAGGTGAGGGTGTGAGGTGAGTGGGTGAGTGTGTGAGGTGAGTGTGTGAGGTGAGTGTGTGAGGTGAGTGTGAGGTGAGTGAGGTGAGTGAGTGAGGTGAGTGTGAGGTGAGTGTGTGAGGTGAGTGTGAGGTGAGAGTGTGAGCTGAGTGTGTGAGGTGAGTGTGTGTGTGTGAGGTGAGTGTGTGAGCTGAGTGTGTGAGGTGAGTGTGAGGTGAGTGTGTGAGGTGAGTGAGGTGAGTGTGTGAGGTGAGTGTGAGGTGAGTGTGTGAGGTGAGTGTGTGAGGTGAGTGTGAGGTGAGGTGTGAGGTGAGTGTGAGGTGAGTGAGTGTGTGAGGTGAGTGTGAGTGAGTGAGTGTGTGAGGTGAGGTGAGGTGAGTGTGGAGGTGAGTGTGTGAGGTGAGTGGTGAGGTGAGTGTGTGAGGTGAGTGTGTGAGGTGAGTGGGAGGTGAGTGAGTGTGTGAGGTGAGTGAGGTGAGTGTGTGAGGTGAGTGGTGTGAGGTGAGTGTGAGGTGAGTGTGTGAGGTGAGTGGTGAGGTGAGTGAGGTGAGTGTGTGAGGTGAGTGTGTGAGGTGAGTGTGTGAGGTGAGTGGTGAGGTGAGTGGAGTGGTGTGAGGTGAGTGTGAGGTGAGAGTGTGAGGTGAGTGTGAGGTGAGTGTTAGGTGAGTGTGTGAGGTGAGTGTGAGGTGAGTGTGTGAGGTGAGTGTGAGGTGAAGTGTGTGAGGTGAGTGTGAGTGTGTGAGGTGAGTGTGTGAGGTGAGTGAGTGTGAGTGATGGTGAGGTGAGTGTGTGAGGTGAGTGTGTGAGGTGAGTGTGTGAGGTGAGTGTGTGAGGTGAGGGTGTGAGGTGAGTGAGTGTGTGATGGTGAGGTGAGTGTGGTGTTGAGGTGAGTGTGTGAGCTGAGTGGTGGTGGTGTGAGGTGAGTGTGTGAGGGTGTGTGAGGTGTGAGGTGTGAGTGAGGTGAGTGTGTGAGGTGAGTGTGTGAGGTGAGTGGTGTGAGGTGAGTGTGTGAGTGAGTGGTGAGGTGAGGTGAGGTGAGTGTGAGGTGAGGTGTGGTGAGGGTGAGTGGTGTGAGGTGAGTGTGTGAGGTGAGTGGTGGTGAGTGTGAGGTGAGTGTGTGAGGTGAGGTGTGAGGTGAGGTGTGAGGTGAGTGAGTGTGTGAGGTGAGTGAGGTGAGTGAGTGAGGTGAGTGTGAGGTGAGTGTGTGAGGTGAGTGTGTGAGGTGAGTGTGAGGTGAGGTGAGAGTGTGAGGTGAGTGTGTGAGGTGAGTGTGAGGTGAGTGTGTGAGGTGAGTGTGTGAGGTGAGTGTGTGAGGTGAGTGAGTGTGTGAGCTGAGTGTGTGAGGTGAGTGTGTGTGTGTGAGGTGAGTGTGTGAGGTGAGTGTGTGAGCTGAGTGTGTGAGGTGAGTGTGTGAGGTGAGTGTGTGAGGTGAGTGAGGTGAGTGAGTGAGGTGAGTGTGTGAGGTGAGTGTGTGAGGTGAGTGTGAGGTGAGTGTGTGAGGTCAGTGTGTGAGGTGAGTGTGTGAGGTGAGTGTGAGGTGAGTGTGTGAGGTCAGTGTGTGAGGTGAGGGTGTGAGGTGAGTGTGAGGTGAGTGAGTGTGTGAGGTGAGTGAGGTGAGTGAGGTGAGTGTGTGAGGTGAGGGGTGAGGTGAGGTGAGTGTGTGAGGTGAGTGTGTGAGGTGAGTTGTGAGGTGAGTGAGTGTGTGAGGTGAGTGAGGTGGAGTGAGTGAGGTGAGTGTGTGAGGTTAGTGTGTGAGGTGAGTGTGAGGTGAGTGTGTGAGGTGAGTGAGGTGGGTGAGTGAGGTGAGTGTGTGAGGTGAGTGTGTGAGGTGAGTGAGTGTGTGAGGTGAGTGTGTGAGGTGAGTGTGAAGTGAGTGTTTGAGGTGAGTGTGTGAGGTGAGTGTGTGAGGTGAGTGTGTGAGGTGAGTGTGTGAGGTGAGTGTGTGAGGTGAGTGTGTGAGGTGAGTGTGTGAGGGAGTGTGTGAGGTGAGTGTGTGAGGTGAGTGTGAAGTGAGTGTGTGAGGTGAGTGTGTGAGGTGAGTGTGAGGTGAGAGTGTGAGGTGAGGTGTGTGAGTGAGGGTGAGTGGTGAGGTGAGTGAGTGTGTGAGGTGAGGTGTGAGGTGAGTGAGTGTGTGAGGTGAGTGTGTGAGGTGAGTGTGTGAGGTGAGTGAGTGTGTGAGCTGAGTGTGTGAGGTGAGTGTGTGAGGTGAGTGTGAGGTGAGGTGTGAGGTGAGTGGTGTGAGGTGAGTGGTGTGAGGTGAGTGTGGAGGTGAGTGAGTGTGTGAGGTGAGTGTGAGGTGAGTGTGTAGGTGAGTGTAGGTGAGGTGAGTGTGTGAGGTGAGTGTGTGAGGTAAGTGTGAGGCGAGTGTGTGAGGTGAGTGTGAGGTGAGTGTGTGAGGTGAGTGTGAGGCGAGTGTGTGAGGTGAGTGTGTGAGGTGAGTGTGTGAGTGAGTGGAGGAGTGTGTGAGGTGAGAGTGTGAGGTGGTGAGTAGGTGAGGTGAAATGAGTGAGTGTGAGGTGAGGAGTGAGGTGGTGTGAAGTGAGGTGTGAGGTGAGTGTGTGAGGTGAAGGTGTGAGCGATGTGTGGTGAGTGTGAGGTGAGTGTGAAGGTGAGGTGAGGGTGAGTGGTGAGTGAGTGTTGAGGTGAAGGGGAGGTGAGGGTGTGAGGTGAGTTGAGGTGAAGGTGAGTGGGTGTGAGGTGAGTGTGTGAGTGAAGGTGTGAGGTGAGTGTGTGAGGTGAGTGTGATGAGGTGAGGTGAGGTGAGGTGAG
>WFAB01003974.1:0-10733 GCA_018977245.1 Lethenteron camtschaticum
TCTGTGGTGTGATCAGCAACACCACCACTAACACCACCACCGTCACCACCACTACCACTAACACCACTAACACCACCACCACTACCACTAACACCACCACCACCACTAACACCACCAACACCACTAACACCACCACCACTACCACTAACACCACCACCACCACTAACACCACCACCGTCACCAACACAAACACCACCACAACCACCACCAGCACTAACACCACCACTACCACTAACACCACCACCATCGCCGCCAACACCACCACCACTAACACCACCACTACTAACACCACCACTAACACCACCACCACCACCACCACTAACACCACCACCACCACCACCACCACTAACACCACCACCAATACTAACACCACCACTAACACCACTAACACCACTAACACCACCACCGTCACCACCACCACCGTCACCAACACAAACACCACCAGCACTAACACCACCACAACCACCACCATCGCCGCCAACACCACCACTACTAACACCACCACCACCACCACTAACACCACCACCACCACTAACACCACCACCACTAACACCACCACCACCACTAACACTACCACCGCTACCACTACCACCGCTACCACTAACACCACCACCACCACCACTAACACCACCACCACTAACACCACCACCACCACTAACACCACCACCACCACCACTAACACCACCACCACCACTAACACCACCACCACTAACACCACCACCACCACTAACACCACCACCAACACCACCACTAACACCACCACTAACACCACCACTACCACTAACACCACCACTAACACCACCACTACCACTAACACCACCACCACCAACACTAACACCACCACCACCACCACTAACACCACCACCACCACCACTAACACCACCACTAACACCACCACCACCACCACTAACACCACCACCACCACCACTAACACCACCACTAACACCACCACCACCACTAACACCACCACCACCACCACTAACACCACCACCACCACCACTAACACCACCACCACCACCACTAACACCACCACCACCACCACTAACACCACCACCACCACTAACACCACCACCACTAACACCACCACCACCACTAACACCACCACTAACACCACCACTACCACTAACACCACCACCACCACTAACACCACCACCACCACCACTAACACCACCACCACCACCACTAACACCACCACTACCACTAACACCACCACCACCACCACCACTAACACCACCACCACTAACACCACCAACACAAACACCGCCACTACCACCACCACTAACACCACCACCACTAACACCACCACCACTAACACCACCACTAACACCACCACTAACACCACCACCACTAACACCACCACCACCACCAACACCACCACCACCACCACTAACACCACCACCACCACTAACACCACCACTAACACCACCACCAACACCACCACCACCACCACTAACACCACCACTACCACTAACACCACCACCACCACTAACACCACCACCACCACTAACACCACCACCACTAACACCACCACCACTAACACCGCCACTACCACCACCACCACCTCCACCACTAACACCACCACTAACACCACCACCACCACCACTAACACCACCACCACCACCACTAACACCACCACTAACGCCACCACCACCACCACTAACACCACCACCACTAACACCACCACCACCACCACCACTAACACCACCACTAACACCACCACCACCACCACTAACACCACCACCACCACCACCACTAACACCACCACTACTACCACCACTAACACCACCACCACTAACACCACCACTAACACCACCACCACTAACACCACCACCACCACTAACACCACCACCACCACCACTAACACCACCACCACCACCAACACCACCACTAACACCACCACCACCACTAACACCACCACCACCACTAACACCACCACCACTAACACCACCACCACCACCACTAACACCACCACTAACACCACCACTACCACTAACACCACCACCACCACTAACACCACCAACACAAACACCGCCACTACCACCACCACTAACACCACCACCACTAACACCACCACCACTAACACCACCACCACCACCACTAACACCACCACTACCATTGTCACCACCACTAACACCACCACTGTCACCAACACAAACACCGCCACTACCAACACCACCACTAATACCACCGCCACCACTACCATTGTCACCACCACCACTAACACCACCGCCACCACTACCATTGTCACCACCACCACTAACACCACCACCACCACTAACACCACCACCACTAACATCACCACCACTAACACCACCGCCACCGTTACCAACACTAACACCACCACCACCACCACTAACACCACCACCACTAACACCGCCACCACTAACACCACCACCATTGTCACCCCCACCACTAACACCACCACCACCACCACTAACACCACCACCACTAACACCGCCACCACTAACACCACCACCATTGTCACCCCCACCACTAACACCACCACCACTAACACCACTAACACCACCGCCACCACTAACACCACCACCACCACTACTAACACCACTAACACCACCGTCACCACCACCACCACTACCATTGTCACCACCACCACTAACACCACCACCACAACCACTAACACCACAACCACTACCACCACCACCACTAACACCACCGCCACCACTACCATTGTCACCACCACCACCACTACCATTGTCACCACCACCACTACCATTGTCACCACCACCACTAACAGCACCGCCACCACTACCATTGTCACCACCACCATTAACACCACCACCACTAACACCACCACCACTAACACCACCACTAACACCACCACTAACACCACCACTAACACCACCACTAACACCACCACCACTAACACCACCACCACTAACACCACCACCACTAACACCACCAACACCATCACCACTAACACCACCACCACTAACACCATCACCACTAACACCACCACTAACACCACCACTAACACCACCACTAACACCACCACTAACACCACCACTAACAACACCACCACTAACACCATCACCACTAACACCACCACCACTAACACCATCACCACTAACACCACCACTAACACCACCACTAACACCACCACTAACACCACCACCACTAACACCATCACCACTAACACCACCACCACTAACACCACCACCACTAACACCACCACTAACACCACCACTAACACCACCACTAACACCACCACTAACACCACCACTAACACCACCACCACTAACACCACCACCACTAACACCACCACTAACACCACCACTAACACCACCACTAACACCACCACTAACAACACCACCACTAACACCACCACTAACAACACCACCACTAACACCACCACTAACACCACCACTAACACCACCACTAACACCACCACTAACACCACCACTAACACCACCACCACTAACACCACCACCACTAACACCACCACCACTAACACCACCACCACTAACACCACTAACACCATCACCACTAACACCACCACCACTAACACCACCACTAACACCACCACTAACACCACCACTAACACCACCACTAACAACACCACCACTAACACCACCACTAACACCACCACTAACACCACCACTAACACCACCACAACACCACCACCACTAACACCACACCACCACTAACACCACACCACTAACACCACCACCACCAACACCACCACCACTAACACCACCACCACTAACACCACCACCACTAACACCACCACCACTAACACCACCACTAACAACACCACCACTAACACCACCACTAACACCACCACTAACACCACCACTAACACCACCACCACTAACACCACCACCACTAACACCAACACCACCACTAACACCACCACCACTAACACCACCACCACTAACACCACCACCACTAACACCACCACCACCACTAACACCATCACCACTAACACCACCACCACTAACACCATCACCACTAACACCACCACTAACACCACCACTAACACCACCACTAACACCACCACTAACACCACCACCACTAACACCACCACCACTAACACCACCACCACTAACACCACCACCACCACCACTAACACCACCAACACCATCACCACTAACACCACCACCACTAACACCATCACCACTAACACCACCACTAACACCACCACTAACACCACCACTAACACCACCACTAACACCACCACTAACAACACCACCACTAACACCATCACCACTAACACCACCACCACTAACACCATCACCACTAACACCACCACTAACACCACCACTAACACCACCACTAACACCACCACCACTAACACCACCACCACTAACACCACCACCACTAACACCACCACCACTAACACCACCACCACTAACACCACCACTAACACCACCACTAACACCACCACTAACACCACCACTAACACCACCACCACTAACACCACCACCACTAACACCACCACCACTAACACCACCACCACTAACACCACCACTAACACCACCACTAACACCACCACTAACACCACCACCACTAACACCACCACTAACACCACCACCACTAACACCACCACTAACACCACCACCACTAACACCACCACTAACACCACCACTAACACCACCACCACTAACACCACCACCACTAACACCACCACCACTAACACCAACACCACCACTAACACCCCCCCCCCCGTCACCTCTGCCAGGAGGGCACCAATCAGCACCCTGGCCTCGTCTCCTGCCGATGACGACGCTGCTGTTTCCGTAGCAACCGCCGATGACGCTGCCGTTTCCGTAGCAACCGCCGGTGGCGATGCTGTTTCCGTAGCAACTGCCGATGAAACTGCTGTGTCCGTAGCAACTGCCGATGACGCGGCTGTATCCGTAGCAACTGCCGATGACGCTGCCGTGTCCATAGCAACTGCCGGTGACGACCGCTGCTGCTGATGATGCTGATGCTGCTGCTGTATCCGTAGCAACCGCTGATGACGCTGCTGATGCTGCTGATGCTGCTGCTGCTGCATCTGTAGCAGCCGCTGACGTCACAAGGCCTGCAACCACCGTCGTCACTGCTGCACCAGCAGCAGCAGCAGCAGCAGCAGTCTCTATCTCCATGGCTGTCTCCTGCGTTCCTGCTGCTGCTGCTGCTGCTGCAGATTCAGGTGAGCACGGTCCCAGCGGC
This sequence comes from Lethenteron camtschaticum, assembly GCA_018977245.1. Classification (NCBI taxonomy): domain Eukaryota; kingdom Metazoa; phylum Chordata; class Hyperoartia; order Petromyzontiformes; family Petromyzontidae; genus Lethenteron; species Lethenteron camtschaticum. The sequence goes on from WFAB01003974.1 coordinate 5,176, forward strand.
AGCAGCGGACGCAGGAGCCAAGGTGGAGTCCAGGTGGGGTGGAGGTGGTGGTGGTGGAGGTGGTGGATGGAGGTGGTGGTGGGGAGCCGGGGAGACGCGGGATGGAGCAGAGACCAACTTGGGGGAGATGCGGAGACACCTAGAGGGGGGGCGGGGGTGGGGGGGGTCTGTGGGTCAGTCACAGACTAACCAGCCCAAACCTCTTACCCACTCACCCACCCACTCACTCACTCACTCACCAACTCACTCACTCACTCACCCACCCACTCTCACCCCCCGCACGTCGCTCACCTCCACACGACCCTCACCCCCCCACGTCACTCACCTGCTCACCCACCCACTCACCCACCCACCCACCCACCCACTCACCCACCCACCCACCACCCACTCACCCACCCACCCACCCACCCACCCACCCACCCACCCACTCACCCACCCACCCACTCACCCACTCTCACTCACCCACCCACTCACCCACCCACCCACCCACCCACGTCACTCACCCACCCACCCACCCACTCACCCACCCACTCATCCACCCACCACTCACCACCCACCCACCCACTCACCCACCCACCCACCCACCCACCCACCCACCCACTCACCCACCCACTCACCCACCCACCCACCCACTTACTCACCCACTCACTCACCCACCCACTCACCCACCCACTCACCCACTCACCCACCCACTCACTCACCCACCCACCCACGTCACTCACCCACTCACTCACCCACCCACTTACTCACCCACTCACCCACTCACCCACCCACTTACTCACCCACCCACCCACCCACCCACCCACCCACCCACCCACGTCACTCACCTGCTCACGATGCGCCGATGGAAGCTCCCCCATTCCTCGCAGAGGGGGGCTGTCCACCCCTCGCCCCCCCCCACGACCCCCCAAGGAGGCGGGGGCTGGCGGGGTCGGAGGTCACGTGGAACAAGGTCACGAGGTCGTGGCCCAGGGCCACGTGGAGGTCGCAGCGTGAGGAGCTCAGGCGGTACAGGAGGTCGGCCTTGTCCGACGTTCGGAGATCGTGCCTCTGTCAGGAGGGAGGCAAGAGTGGGTGAGTGGGTGGGTGGGTGAGTGGGTGAGTGGGTGAGTGGGTGGGTGGGTGAGTGGGTGAGTGGGTGGGTGAGTGGGTGGGTGAGTGGGTGAGTGGGTGGGTGGGTGAGCTACCAGTGCTGTTGCCGTGGTAACTGTTAACTTTCCCTGGCTTGCGAGGACAGCCGAGGGAATTCTGGGTATTTCCGACACGACCGCTTCTCCCCCTGCAACATCAACAACATCACCACCACCACCATCACCACCGTCACCACCACCGTCTCCACCACCGTCACCACCACCGTCACCACCACCGTCACCACCACCGTCACCACCACCGTCACCACCACCGTCATCACCACCACCATCCCCACCACCACAACAACCACCATCACCACCACCACCACCACCACAACCACCATCACCACCACCTCCACAACCGCCGCCGCCACCACCACCGTCACCACCATCACCGCCACCACCACCACCGTCACCACCACCACACCACCACCACCACCGTCACCACCACCATCATCACCACCACCATCACAACCACCACCATCACAACCACCACCGTCACCACCACCATCACCACTACCACCACCACCACCACCTCCTCATCCCCCGCCCCCCTCACCGTGTGTGGAGGTCAGTAGCAGTGTGGTGGTGGTGGTGGTGGCGGGGCCTCGCACACCGTGCGTCACCACGCCCGCCTGGCGCAGCTGTAGCTGCTGCAGCTGCTGCTGCTGCTGGTGGTTCCCACTCGCCGTCAAGATCTGGACCAGGCCTCCTGCACGGGGGGAGAAGAAGGAGACACAGGGAGGGTGACACCGCTGGGTGAGTGGCTGGGTGAGTGAGTGGGTGGGTGAGTAACTGGGTGAGTGGGTGGGTGGGTGAGTGGGTGGGTGAGTGGCTGGGTGGGTGGCTGGGTGAGTGAGTGGGTGGGTGAGTGGCTGGGTGAGTGGGTGGGTGGGTGAGTGGGTGGGTGAGTGGCTGGGTGAGTGGCTGGGTGAGTGAGTGGGTGGGTGAGTGGCTGGGTGAGTGGCTGGGTGAGTGGCTGGGTGAGTGAGTGGGTGGGTGAGTGGCTGGGTGAGTGGGTGGGTGGGTGAGTGGGTGGGTGAGTGGCTGGGTTAGTGGCTGGGTGAGTGGCTGGGTGAGTGAGTGGGTGGGTGAGTGAGTGGCTGGGTGAGTGACTGGGTGGGTGAGTGACTTAGTGACTGACTGAGTGACTGGGTGAGTGTCTGGGTGAGTGGCTGGGTGAATGGCAGGGTGAGTGGCTGGATGAGTGGCTGGGTGGGTGAGTGGGTGAGTGGCTGGGTGAGTGAGTGGGTGGGTGAGTGGCTGGGTGAGTGGGTGGGTGAGTGGGTGGGTGAGAGGCTGGTTGAGTGGCTGGGTGAGTGAGTGGGTGGGTGGGTGAGTGGCTGGGTGAGTGGCGGGGTGAGTGAGTGACTGACTGAGTGAGTGGGTGAGTGAGTGACTTAGTGACTAACTGAGTGACTGGGTGAGTGTCTGGGTGAGTGGCTGGGTGAATGGCTGGGTGAGTGGCTGGGTGAGTGGCTGGGTGAGTGAGTGGCTGGGTGAGTGAGTGGCTGTGTGAGTGGCTGGGTGAGTGAGTGGGTGAGTGACTGAGTGAGTGTCTGAGTGAGTGACTGAGTGAGTAACTGAGTGGGTGAGTGAGTCGGTGAGTGAGTGAGTGGGTGAGGAAGTGAGTGAGGTGGGTGAGTGACTGAGTGAGTGACTTAGTGACTGACTGGGTGATTGGCTGGGTGAGTGACTGAGTGAGTGACTGGGTGAGTGACTGGGTGAGTGGCTGGGTGAGTGGCTGGGTGAGTGGCTGGGTGAGTGGCTGAGCGAGCGACTGGGTGAGTGACTAGGTGAGTGGCTGGGTGAGTGACTGAGCGAGTGACTGAACGAGTGGCTGAGTGAGTGACTATGTGAGTGACTGAGCGAGCGACTGAGTGAGTGACTGTGTGATTGACTGAGCAAGTGACTGATTGACTGACTGAGCGAGCGACTGATTGACTGAGCGAGTGACTGGGTGAGTGACTGAGCGAGCGACTGAGCGAGCGACTGGGTGAGTGACTGAGCGAGCGACTGGGTGAGTGGCTGGGTGAGTGGCTGGGTGAATGACTGGGTGATTGACTGAGCGAGTGACTGAGCGAGCGACTGATTGACAGAGCGATTGACTGAGTGAGCGAGCGACTGACTGACTGAGCGAGTGATTGACTGACTGAGTGAGCGAGTGACTGACTGAGCGGCTGACTGACTGACTGAGCGAGTGACTGAGCGAGTGACTGAACGAGCGACTGACTGACTGAGCGACTGATTGACTGACCGAGCAAGTGACTGAGCGAGCGACTGATTGACTGAGCGAGTGACTGAGCGAGTGACTGAGCGATTGACTGACTGACTGAGCGAGCGACTGATTGACTGAGCGAGCGACTGATTGACTGTGTGAGTGGCTGGGTGAGTGGCTGAGCGAGTGACTGAGCGAGTGACTGAGCGATTGACTGACTGACTGAGCGAGCGACTGATTGACTGAGCGAGCGACTGATTGACTGTGTGAGTGGCTGGGTGAGTGGCTGAGCGAGTGACTGACTGAGCGAGTGACTGGGTGAGTGTCTGGGTGAGTGACTGGGTGAGTGGTTGGGTGAGCGAGTGACTGATTGACTGAGCGAGTGACTGAGTGACTGACTGACTGAGCGAGCGAGTGACTGATTGACTGACTGAGCGAGTGACTGATTGACTGACTGTGCGAGTGACTGGGTGACTGACTGAGCGAGCGGCTGACTGAGAGAGCGACTGACTGAGCGAGTGACTGAGCGAGTGACTGATTGACTGACTGAGTGAGTGACTGATTGACTGAGCGAGCGACTGACTGAGCGATGACTGAGCGAGTGACTGATTGACTGACTGAGCGAGCGAGTGACTGATTGACTGACTGAGCGAGTGACTGGTTGACTGACTGAGCGAGTGACTGGGTGACTGACTGAGCGAGCGGCTGACTGAGAGAGCGACTGACTGAGCGAGTGACTGATTGACTGACTGAGTGAGTGACTGATTGACTGAGCGAGCGACTGACTGAGCGAGTGACTGATTGACTGACTGAGCGAGCGACTGTCACCCTGCAGCCGCAGCTGGTGCCGGGCACCACCACCACCACCGCTGCCTCCGGCGGCTGCCCCTGCCGCGGCTGCTGCTGCCCCCCCAGGGTGAGCTTGCTGCCCTGGATGTGCAGGGAGAGGGGCTTGGACTGCCCTCCGCCGGCGGCGCCGCTCGCCAACGTAGCCAGCTGAGCGATGCTCACCATCTCTGGGTGAGCGGGGGTGGTGAGGGGGTGGTGAGGGGGGTGGTGAGGGGGGTGGTGAGGGGGTGGTGAGGGGGGTGGTGAGGGGGTGGTGAGGGGGTGGTGAGGGGGGTGGTGAGGGGGTGGTGAGGGGGTGGTGAGGGGGGTGGTGAGGGGGTGGTGAGGGGGTGGTGAGGGGGTGGTGAGGGGGGTGGTGAGGGGGGTGGTGAGGGGGTGGTGAGGGGGTGGTGAGGGGGGTGGTGAGGGGGTGGTGAGGGGGGTGGTGAGGGGGGTGGTGAGGGGGTGGTGAGGGGGTGGTGAGGGGGGTGGTGAGGGGGGGGGGGGGTGGTGAGGGGGTGGTGAGGGGGGTGGTGAGGGGGTGGTGAGGGGGGTGGTGAGGGGGTGGTGAGGGGGTGGTGAGGGGGTGGTGAGGGGGGTGGTGAGGGGGGGGTGGTGAGGGGGTGGTGAGGGGGTGGTGAGGGGGTGGTGAGGGGGTGGTGAGGGGGGTGGTGAGGGGGTGGTGAGGGGTGGTGAGGGGGTGGTGAGGGGGAGGGGGTGGTGAGGGGGTGGTGAGGGGGTGGTGAGGGGGTGGTGAGGGTGGTGAGGGGGTGGTGAGGGGGTGGTGAGGGGGTGGTGAGGGGGTGGTGAGGGGGTGGTGAGGGGGTGGTGAGGGGGGGTGGGGGGGGGGGGGTGGTGAGGGGGTGGTGAGGGGGTGGTGAGGGGTGGTGAGGGGGGTGGTGAGGGGGGTGGTGAGGGGTGGTGAGGGGGTGGTGAGGGGGTGGTGAGGGGGTGGTGAGGGGGTGGTGAGGGGGGTGGTGAGGGGGTGGTGAGGGGTGGTGAGGGGGTGGTGAGGGGGGTGGTGAGGGGGGTGGTGAGGGGGGTGGTGAGGGGGTGGTGAGGGTGTGAGGGGGTGGTGGGGGGTGAGGGGGTGGTGAGGGGGGTGGTGAGGGGTGGTGAGGGGGGTGGTGAGGGGGGGTGAGGGGGTGGTGAGGGGGGTGGTGAGGGGTGGTGAGGGGTGGTGAGGGGGGTGGTGAGGGGTGGTGAGGGGGTGGTGAGGGGGGTGGTGAGGGTGGTGAGGGGGTGGTGAGGGGTGGTGAGGGGGTGGTGAGGGGGGGTGAGGGGGTGAGGGGGTGGTGAGGGGTGGTGGGGGGTGGTGAGGGGGTGGTGAGGGGTGGTGGTGAGGGGGGTGGTGAGGGGGTGGTGAGGGGGTGGTGAGGGGG
>WFAB01003975.1:0-10729 GCA_018977245.1 Lethenteron camtschaticum
CGTGTGTGCCTGGGGGGGGGGCAGACTCGTGTGTGCCTGGGGGGGGGGGCAGACTCGTGTGTGCCTGGGGGGGGGGCAGACTCGTGTGTGCCTGGGGGGGGGGGGCAGACTCGTGTGTGCCTGGGGGGGGGGCAGACTCGTGTGTGCCTGGGGGGGGGGGGCAGACTCGTGTGTGCCTGGGGGGGGGCAGACTCGTGTGTGCCTGGGGGGGGGGGCAGACTCGTGTGTGCCTGGGGGGGGGGGGGGCAGACTCGGTGGTTGTGGCCTGGTGGGGGGGGGCAGACTCGTGTGTGCCTGGGGGGGGGGGGGGGGGGGGGGGGAGACTCGTGTGTGCCTGGGGGGGGGGGGCAGACTCGTGTGTGCCTGGGGGGGGGCAGACTCGTGTGTGCCTGGGGGGGGGGGCAGACTCGTGTTGTGCCTGGGGGGGGGGGGCAGACTCGTGTGTGCCTGGGGGGGGGCAGACTCGTGTGTGCCTGGGGCGACTGGGTGGGGGGGGGCAGACTCGTGTGTGCCTGGGGGGGTGTGGCAGACTCGTGTGTGCTGGGGGGGGGCAGACTCGTGTGTGCCTGGGGGGGGGGGCAGACTCGTGTGTGCCTGGCGGGGGGGGGGCAGACTCGTGTGTGCCTGGGGGGGGGCAGACTCGTGTGTGCCTGGGGGGGGGCAGACTCGTGTGTGCCTGGGGGGGGGGGGGGCAGACTCGTGTGTGCCTGGGGGGGGGGCAGACTCGTGTGTGCCTGGGGGGGGGGCAGACTCGTGTGTGCCTGGGGGGGGGCAGACTCGTGTGTGCCTGGGGGGGGGGGGCAGACTCGTGTGTGCCTGGGGGGGGGGCAGACTCGTGTGTGCCTGGGGGGGGGGGCAGACTCGTGTGTGCCTGGGGGGGGGGGGCAGACTCGTGTGTGCTGGGGGGGGGGCAGACTCGTGTGTGCCGGGGGGGGCAGACTCGTGTGCCTGGGGGGGGGGCAGACTCGTGTGTGCCTGAGGGGGGGCAGACTCGTGTGGGGGGGGGGCAGACTCGTGTGGGGGGGGGGCAGACTCGTGTGTGCCTGGGGGGGGGCAGACTCGTGTGGGGGGGGGGGCAGACTCGTGTGGGGGGGGGGGCAGACTCGTGTGTGCCTGGGGGGGGGGGCAGACTCGTGTGGGGGGGGGGGCAGACTCGTGTGGGGGGGGGCAGACTCGTGTGGGGGGGGGGCAGACTCGGTGTGTGCCTGGGGGGGGGGGGGGCAGCGTCGTGCTTGGCGCCCTGGGCCTCTCCTAGGTCGACTCGGGTTCAATGTAAGCACCTGGTGCGGTGTCTAGAGACATCGCCACTGCGAGACAAACGCGGTCGCGCGTGGTGTTGCCCGCCCGCCGCCTCGTGTGGCCTTCGTGGTGCTGCTCGCTACCAGCACTTGCCCCACACTCTGTTGAGGCGACATGGAGGATCTGTTTTGCGTGCTACCAGATGTTGATTGGCGAATGGACGCTCTGTTCGAATCGGGTCAACCTCGACACCTGTAAATACGCGACACGCAAATGAGCACTCGTCGACAGTGGGAATTGCTACTAACCATTTAGAAAGTTTCAGCTGTGGTTTCTTCCAAATCGGACTGCTGATGGAGACACTGAATGTCAAAACCGGTCCAGAGTTTGCTTGCGTTGAACCCATGCTGTCTGAGATGCGCTCCCAAAAGGCCGATATACATAGTTGTTTTGTACGTAGAGGGACATATATATGTGCAGGAGGCGTAATGTCTTTTGTTACAGCAGAAATCCAATAATTCGCGATGTGGTAATTTACAAATCCCTGTAATTCGGGGATTTGTGATTCGCGATGTGCTTCCGTAATCCAGCAAAGTCGTCTTTTGGGTTTGTCTCAGTACAGACGAGCTGTGCTCACGCGATCTGTTAGGAAGTATTTAGCATGTATTTACTTGGATATCAAGTATCATAAATAATCGATTTAAAGCTTTCGTGACTGCAGGGATCCATCTTCTTGGTTCTTTCCGGTAAAGTCACGTAGAAGGGAAGTAATAAAATAATAAAAATAAAACAATAAAATAAAATAATTCTCACAACGTTTCGGCTACAACGCAAGCAGCCGTCTTCAGGTGAAGAATGAGACACTGCCAAGCTAGGAGCTTATATATACGCTGCGTTGGAGGTGCAAGAGCGCCTTAACAAAAAGAATGTGCATATGAAGAGGAATTTCGCATATTCATGGGAAATGCGTAGGAGGTGGGTGGGGGGGGGTTTCATAGTCATATTATGCCCATGCATTATGCAGGATCAACAGCACCAAGGGGGGGTGCAGTAGCATTAACAAAGGAAAAGAATGTTAATAGTATGTAGCTGCAGTTACTAAACAACAACGTAGAAAACTAAAGTATAAACTACATAAAAAACTAAAGTATAAACTGCATAGCACCATCAGTATACTTACTATACTCTACAATAAGCTGAGTTACTAACAGCAAGTAATACATTACAATTCTACGTCGTAAAAATTATATATGCTTCCATCTAAACTTTATTCTCTTACATCACACGAGCATACACCGTACTATATACTGCCATAGACAAACCCAACATTAAATTATATACTGTATTGCTATAAACCTTATACATTTTAATATAACACTATGTATTATTCTACTCACCCTAATGTGTATCACACTGCTATATGTTTACTATACAATTACGATACTATATATTACTTTGTACATTGTATTAAGCATATAAATGTTATACTATTTGTTATTATACGCTGTACCATTGACCGTCGTGTCAATGGGTGAGTCGTGGGGGGGAAACTTGCAGCGGAGCAAAGAATCCATTCCCTGCGGAGAATACAATGCCAGTGAGTGGAACGCGGTCTGAAAGTCACCGTAAACGTGAACACAATCAGTTAAGATCCGAAATGGTTTATTACGTCCTTCCAATGATTGCTAAGCCAGATCACTGTTACAACTCAGTGGGCTGACATGACATTGACTTCTCCAAGACAGAGGTTCTCTGCAAGCCATCTGGCTATCATGAGAGATTCGTTCATGAGGCGATCCACATATACAAACACAGAGACAATTTTAACCGAGAAGATGGCTTGCGTTGTAGCCGAAACGTCGTGAGAATTATTTTATTTTATTATGTTTTATTTTTATTATTTTATTACTTCCCTTCTACGTGACTTTACCGAAAGAACCAAGAAGATCATAAATAATGTACGCATTGGCGATACAACACCGGTACAGCATAACATAACGGTGGTCACTCTTTGGTTCTTTCGGTAAAGTCACGTATAAAGATAAAATAATAAATTAAATAATAACATACAGGTATAAATGAAATAGCAACAAAAATCTAACCAGAAAACTATAGACAGTCATATAAGCAGACAGATATCACCGAGATACACAGAGAGAGTAACACATAGGCACAGAGAGGAAAGTAATTGTTGGAGGCAGTACAGAAAGTAGGCTTCCATCCTCTGTGAATGCTTCTCGGGCTCATGCTCTGCACCCTGCCTCGTCAGAATCTACGTTCACTTAGCTGCCCTAGGTCAACTCGGCCAAAAATGTATACTTTATACAGTCGGGTGTGTCAACATTAGAAAGACATTGTTTTTGCAACAGCAACCCAATAAACATTCTGCCAGCCTTCAGGGTTGCTCGCCTAGAATACCCCCCCCCCCCACCAGCCAGAAGGCTATATGGCTTAAAGGTGGATCTTATTATTCCTTTTATGATTGAGCATTATCCCTGCTGGGTCAACCATCGGAGATCCATCGCTCTCATGTACAGGCACGCCGAGGCGGGCTGGCCGGTCGGCGTGGTGCGGTCAAGTCGCTTCGTGAACCAGCCACGTGCGGGAGAATATGGCGAAGGCACGAACACTTATTGACCCGTAGTGGGATGTTTTTGTTTGTTTTGTACCGGGTCACTGGGGTTGTCTGCCGCTTTTATCACAAAGAGCCACGGGGTCTTCTTTAATGTCCACGTGGGTAGACACGAGATCGGTTGAAACGTCTCGCGTGAAGGATGGCTCCGCTGACTCTGCGCACACACGGGTTTGAGTCCAGGCCAGGGGGGAGAGACACCAACCGACTACCGATGGTGTCATGGCACAGGGCGATGGGCGATCGTGCGCGTGGTGGACGGGTGTCCACTGTTGGCTGTGGTGGTGGACACGGTCGCGTGCGACTTGGCGATTGTTTCTACGATCTGGGCGGCGTCTGTGTAGAAGTATGGCGAATTTTGCGCTGCGCTACAAATCTGTTGACCTGATTCCCGCTCACGGCCAACATCTTAAGTCTTAAAAGTCTTAAAGTCACTTTATTGTCAAGTGTGTTACATGCATGACATACAACACAGATGAAATTACAGTCCTCTCTCTTGGTCCCACGGTGCAACCAATCAATTAAAAAATTAATCACAATTAACAGACATAAATAAACAATAAACAATCGGCGATCAACACAAGATAAATAATCAAAATGTAATAGACTTAAAATAAACAACAGTCAAGAATTTTTAAAATGTAAAATATTATTTAAATAAAGTATTTAAAGAAATAAGATATTTAAACCAGTGTGATAGTGCGATGTAGTGCAATGTGCAGTCCAGAGATCAGGATGTACGAGTGAATATGTGTTTGGGGGTTCGGGTCAGGGGCAAAGGGGGTGGATGGGCAGAGGGGGGGAGTGATGGTAGAGCAGGGAGGGAGTTGAGTCTCCTGACAGCCTGGTGAAAGAAACTGTCTTTGAGCCTGCTGGTCCTGGCTGGAAGACTCCGCAGTCTCCTCCCTGACGGCAGCAGGCTGAAGAGGCTGTGAGATGGGTGGGTGGGATCACCTGCAATCTTGATTGCTTTGCTGGTGATGCGGGTGTTATAAATGTCCAGAAGAGGCGGGAGAGAGACACCAATGATCCTCTCAGCTGCTCTCACTATGCGCTGCAGAGTCTTGCGGCAGGACACGGTGCAGGTGCCGTACCACACGGTGATGCAGCTCGTCAAGATGCTCTCAACAGTGCCTCTGTAGAAGGTGTGCATGATGGGGGGCGGGGCTCCTGCTCTTCTCAGTTTGCGGAGAAAATACAGGCGCTGTTGGGCTTTTTTGGCCAGTGATGCAGTGTTGTGACTCCACGACAGGTCTTCAGAGATGTGCACACCCAGGAACTTGGTGCATCTCACCCTCTCCACTGCAGCACCGTTGATGGTTAGCGGAGTATGCTGGGTGTGCACTCTCCTGAAGTCCACGACAATCTCCTTCGTCTTCTCAACATTCAGGTGGAGATTGTTGTCCTTGCACCACATGGCCAGCCTGCTCACCTCACTCCTGTAGTTTGTCTCATCACCGTTTTTGATGGCACCCACCACAGTTGTGTCATCCGCAAACTTAATGAAGAGGTTGGAGCTGAATGATGGTGTGCAGTCGTGGGTCAGCAAAGTGAAGAGGAGGGGACTCAGCACACATCCTTGGGGGACCCCTGTGTTCAGTGTGATGGTGCTGGAGGTGTTGCTGCCAACTCGAACTGCCTGTGGTCTCCCTATCAGGAAGTCCAATAGCCAGTTACACAGGGAGGTGTTGAGCCCCAGGTGGTCTAGTTTGTGGATGAGCTGCTGGGGAATGATTGTGTTGAATGCTGAGCTAAAGTCGATGAACAGCATTCTGACGTAGGAGTCTTTAGTCTCCAGATGGGTGAGAGCTGAGTGAAGGGTAGCGGCGATGGCGTCATCGGTTGAGCGGTTAGACCGATACGCAAACTGGAAAGGGTCCAGGGCAGGGGGAAAGACAGACTTGATGTGTTGTAGGACTAGCCGCTCGAAGCACTTCATAAGGATGGGAGTGAGTGCGACCGGGCGGTAGTCATTGTGGCAGGAGGGAGATGACTTCTTCAGGACCGGGATGATGGTGGTAGCTTTGAGGCACGTGGGTACAACAGCCTGTCTCAGCGAGGTGTTAAAGATGTCGGTGAAGACATCTGTGAGCTCCTCCGCACAGTCTCTCAGGACACGACCCGGAATGTTGTCAGGGCCCTGGGCTTTCCTTGGGTTCGTCCTTCTGAGGGATCTCCTCACGCTATCTGGGGATAGCGTCAGCACCTGATCACCGGGAGGTGGTGGAGTCTTCTGTGCTGGGGTGCTGTTGTCTGCCTCAAAGCGAGCGAAGAAGTCCTTCAGCTGGTTCAGCAGAGAGATGGAGCTGTCACAGGTCTGCGGAGAGGGTTTATAGTCCGTGATGGTCTGCATCCCTCGCCACAGGTTCCTGGTGTCTCTGCTGTCATTGAAGCGGTCGGCGATCCTCCTGGAGTACTGCCTCTTGGCCAATCTGATGCCTCGCGACAAATATTTCCACCGGTGCTGAACTCCCCCCCTCCCCCATATCAACTCAAAGTGAAATGAGTTCCTGGTGTGGTGTGTAATATCACGAGATAAATGTGTCCAAAACACCCCATTTTATGCCGTGTTGGCGTTCATTGGTGTTCAATAACAGCACTTGCCCCTGCGGTCTGTTGAGGCTATGCAGGGATCTTTGTCTTTGTTACATTCTGCCCGACTGAAATGCCCATATACCGTAGCAGTCATTGGAATCAACATGAATGTCAGAATATTATAGCTTAATGAAACCGGTTGTGTGATTTTTTTTATATTCTAGGAATACCTGTTTTAAATACAACAGGATGTTTCACAGATAAAGTTACGTTAGTAATGATGATGTTGATGGTAGTGATAGCATTGTGAGTGATGATTGTATTTATTTTGGTAGGGGTAATGATGTTGATGATGGTGGTTGTTGTTTGGGCTAGTTATGATGATGATGGTGTTGGTAATGGTGACAATCGTTCATGATTTACATGATTATGATATAGTCACAATAATGATTATGACGTTCATTATCACGATGATAATGGCGGTGATGACTATGATGATGTTGATTGTTGGAGGAGGTTATGAGGATGCCGACAATGGGGGAGATGATAATGATGTCATTGTAATGACAATAGTCATGCTGTTGGTATTGGTATTGCATTTGTAATGCGGGCGCGGGCGACCTCCCGGATGTGACGTCACGGAGAGGTGGGGTTAGGTGACGTGGGAGGAAAGGTTAAGGTTCTTAAGGGAGGAGACCGGAAGAGGAAGGCAGAACGAGTGGGACTGGACCAGAGTAAGGCCACGTGGGCAAAGCCAAGGGGTGGCAGCGGCGGCCAGCGGTGGCCAGCTAAGGGAGCAGCCAGCGGAGCTGCGAGAGAAGACAGCGGTGGGGCGGTTGCGAGAGAAGGCGGACGAGGAGCTGCGGGGAACACAGCCGGCGAGGCTGTGTGTGAGGGAGAGGCTACGAGAGCGACGAGAGGAGAGAGAGGCTGAGAGAACGACGAGGGGAGAAACTGCAGGAGAGCAGTATCAGTGTCAGTATAGAGTCTTATAGAAGGACAGCCGTGCGGGTTGCGAGAGAAGAACCGAATAAAGGACACCAAGCCAGACATCGTGGTCGAGTCTTTTATTACATTGGTGTCGGAAGTGCAACGGCATGTCGAAACAAGTGAGAAAGAAAAATGTTCCAGCGCCGGCATCGGCTTCTTCGTCCGAAGACGAAGACTTCCCTCCAAACATGGATCCTGCCAGGGTGGTGGAGGAGAGCCCTGCTGAAACGAGTGCGGGGACGGGAGTGGAAGATGTAGCCACAGTGTCAGGGCCGCCGACACCATCAGACGCTGATCGGCGATGGCTGCAGGTGGCTGAGCAACTGGAGACTCTCAAGGACGCCCTGGGCCAATTGTGTCATCTCGTCACCCCAAGCACGGCGACGGAGAGAGCGGAGAGTGCTCCACAGGCCGCCACGGGTTCTTCACTCCCGGCGCCATGGGCCACGCGGCAGGAGGCCGCCATCTTGCGCGTGCCGCGGCGGGAATCCGCCATCTTGACCACGCCGCGATTCGACGCCATTTTGAATTTGCCTCCGGAGGAACCATCGGCGGAGGGCGGAGTGAAGCGAAGTCGGAGTCGCCATCTCACCACGGTCAAGGAATTCGCCATTGGGGGCGACTGGAGCGCTTTCGCCTGCAGATTTTTAGCGGCGGTCCGTTCTGCGAGATGGACCGATGCTGAGGCCTTGGAAGTGTTGCCGACTCTTCTGGACGACGAATCTGTTCGTTTTTTTCGCTCCATTAAGGCCGAGAAGAAGAGGACATTATATGGAGTTTTTCAAGAAATGGCCGACGCCTACGAGCCACCTGACGACGCGCATCGGCGATTCGCTCAACGACAACGAGCGCCCGAGGAGTCGCCTGTGGCGTACAGGGGTGCAGTGCTTGATTTGGCTATGGCCGCGTATCCAGATACAACACCTGACCTGCTCGAGCCTCTCATCTTGGGCAAGATGCTCGAGCTGTCGCGGGATCTTGGGATTCCCATGCCGGTGTGCGGGCATGAGAAGCTCACCTCCCGGGCGGCGGCGAAATGTCTGGATGCACAATTCAACCTACGACGATGGAAACAGGTCACGGCGTGGACAGGGGGGCCCGTCGCGGAGGGTGGCGCTCTGGGTTGGGACCCTACGAAGTCGGTATACGTGCCGGATGAGCGGGGCCCTCAGGAGCTGACGGCCGCCTCGGTGCCATGGTCAGGCCGCGGTGGACCGGCCTCTCGTGCTGCACCGCCGATACGCGGGCGGCGCGATGCAAGGCCTGCGCTTCGGCGCAACGACGCCGATTGCTTCCGCTGCGGACGGAAGGGCCACTACGCGAAGGACTGCTGGGCCCGCATCCCGGGTCCGCCACAACAGGAGGCCTCATTACCGGCCAAGCCGCCCAAGGATCCACCGAAACAGGCAAGTCGGCACGCACCAGACACCCGGCAAGGCTTTACACCTCACCCATCACCTTCGTTGTGCGGTCATAGTGTTGTTGTTAAAGAGGGACCTTCGACGGGGCCTTGTCGCTCTGTGACGCAGTGGCGCAAATTGGCACGGAGGGTTGTTGCGGCCGCTACGGGTTCGTCCACCGTGCCGGGGTCTGTTGCTGCCGACTCTCCCCCGCCTGCGTCCATTGATCTTGCTAGAGCGCCTGTCGTACCTGTTCCAGGCAGGCCGGCCTTGACACCGGAGGGGACGAGGCGCCCTGCTCGAAGGGTGCCTGCCAGATCTGCGGGTCCTTCGAGCCCTGCAGCCCTTCCGACCCCGCTGCAGACGCATCCGCGGGACAAGCCCAAGACTGATCCTTCAAGGACACGGGACGTTGGTGGACTTCCAACAGCGACAGGGGGATTTCACCCTGTCGCTCCTCAAACTCAATCACGTTCCCGTTCCGCGGATGGGCCGCCGACCGTCCGGGACGGGCCGGCGACCCGCACACGCTCTAAATCCCTTGTGTTTCGTTGATTGTTATGTTGTATTGTTCTTACTGTGTATTTATTGCCTGCTTCTGCTACGTTATTGATTGTTGAGTTGTGTTGATTGTTCTTACTGTTATATTGCATGCTTGGTGTCCTTTGGTGTGTTACGCTCGGGTTCGCCCGCATTACTGTTGGTGTTGTTCAGCCGAGGTCGGCTGGGTTTTTTCTCCACGGGGGAGGGTGGTGTAATGCGGGCGCGGGCGACCTCCCGGATGTGACGTCACGGAGAGGTGGGGTTAGGTGACGTGGGAGGAAAGGTTAAGGTTCTTAAGGGAGGAGACCGGAAGAGGAAGGCAGAACGAGTGGGACTGGACCAGAGTAAGGCCACGTGGGCAAAGCCAAGGGGTGGCAGCGGCGGCCAGCGGTGGCCAGCTAAGGGAGCAGCCAGCGGAGCTGCGAGAGAAGACAGCGGTGGGGCGGTTGCGAGAGAAGGCGGACGAGGAGCTGCGGGGAACACAGCCGGCGAGGCTGTGTGTGAGGGAGAGGCTACGAGAGCGACGAGAGGAGAGAGAGGCTGAGAGAACGACGAGGGGAGAAACTGCAGGAGAGCAGTATCAGTGTCAGTATAGAGTCTTATAGAAGGACAGCCGTGCGGGTTGCGAGAGAAGAACCGAATAAAGGACACCAAGCCAGACATCGTGGTCGAGTCTTTTATTACACATTGTTATGGTGATCATGATTATTTTCCCACGTGTACACGTGCAGCCCCTTGATCAATCCACAGCTGAATGAGTGCTTTCCCACACCATACAGATTATGGGGACTATTTGACGATCGTCTCTGTGGCGAGGCCTTAAATAGACAGAGGGGGGCGGAGAGAGGGAGGGGTTAGAGAAACGTCGTATGCTATTATTTAATTTATTATTTTATCTTTATACGTGACTTTACCGAAAGAACCAAAGAGTAATTCCTGCAGTCACGAAAGCTCCAAATTAAGATAGCAGTGGTTCTCATGAAGCAGTCTGACGATGTCGCTGTTGCCCTTGAGTGAGCTGCAGAACTCTCCATCACAAGTTGCACTTAGATTCAGTAGCTACTTTCCCCATTCGAACATGTGGTGACACCCTGAGTCGTATAATATTTTAATACCACCGTCCGACGAGCAATGATTCCGGAAATTATTCGAAGAACCGTCCGACCAACTCTAGGGCACGAGGAGTCAAATCTTGCCTTTGGAACACGGAGCCAGTCAATCGCAATCAGACTGGGTGCTGCTATACGGCAACAGACTGTGAAGCTTTGTGTTCAGCTGCTCCTAACATTGTTCTTCCGATTGATTTGACGCACAGACGCAATATTTTCTGACCGGGGTTGTGAATTGCGGGAAAATAAAAATGTATTCCAAATGTTTGGTTATGATACTG
>WFAB01003976.1:0-10718 GCA_018977245.1 Lethenteron camtschaticum
GCAGGTGCCATGGGTTGACTGCCTGTGCCAGGCTAGGTGCAGGAGGAGGTCACGGGACAGACCCAGCAGGTGCCATGGTTGACTGCTGTGCCAGGCTAGGTGCAGGAGTACGGAAAAGAGGTCCTGGTACTGCTGTGCCAGGCTAGGTGCAGGGAGGTCACGGACAGACCCAGCAGGTGCCATGGGTTGACTGCTGTGCCAGGCTAGGTGCAGGAGGAGGTCACGGGACAGACCCAGCAGGTGCCATGGGTTGACTGCTGTGCCCAGGCTAGGTGCAGGAGGAGGTCACGGGACAGACCCAGCAGGTGCCGTGGGTTGACTGCTGTGCCAGGCTAGGTGCAGGAGGGAGGTCACGGGACAGACCCAGACAGGTGCCATGGGTTGACTGCTGTGCCAGGCTAGGTGCAGGAGGAGGTCACGGGACAGACCCAGCAGGTGCCATGGGTTGACTGCTGTGCCAGGCTAGGTGCAGAGGAGGTCACGGGACAGACCCAGCAGTGCCATGGGTTGACTGCTGTGCCAGGCTAGGTGCAGGAGGAGGTCACGGGACTGCTGTGCAGCTACGGGGCACAGAAAGGTAGGGGACAGACCAGCAGGTGCCGTGGTTGACTGCTGTGCCAGGCTAGGTGCAGGGAGGGTCACGGGACAGACCCAGCAGGTGCCATGGGTTGACTGCTGTGCCAGGCTAGGTGCAGGGAGGTCACGGGACAGACCCAGCAGGTGCCATGGGTTGACTGCTGTGCCAGGCTAGGTGCAGGAGGAGGTCACGGGACAGACCCAGCAGGTGCCATGGTTGACTGCTGTGCCAGGCTAGGTGCAGGAGGAGGTCACGGGACAGACCCAGCAGGTGCCATGGGTTGACTGCTGTGCCAGGCTAGGTGCAGGGGAGGTCACGGACAGACCCAGCAGGTGCCATGGGTTGACTGCTGTGCCAGGCTAGGTGCAGGAGGAGGTCACGGGACAGACCCAGCAGGTGCCATGGGTTGACTGCTGTGCCAGGCTAGGTGCAGGAGGAGGTCACGGGACAGACCCAGCAGGTGCCATGGGTTGACTGCTGTGCCAGGCTAGGTGCAGGAGGAGGTCACGGGACAGACCCAGGCAGGTCCCATGGGTGTTGACTGCTGTGCCAGGCTAGGTGCAGGAGGTCACGGCAGACAGCAGGCCATGGTTGACTGCTGTGCCAGGCTAGGTGAGGAGGTCACGGACAGACCCAGCAGGTTGCCGTGGCGGGTTGGACTGCTGTGCCAGGCTAGGTGGCAGGAAGGAGGTCACGGGGACAGACCCAGCAGGTGCCATGGGTTGACTGCTGTGCCAGGCTAGGTGCAGAGGAGGAGGTCACGGGGACAGACCCAGCAGGTGCCATGGGTTGACTGCTGTGCCAGGCTAGGTGCAGGAGGAGGTCACGGGACAGACCCAGCAGGCGCCATGGGTTGACTGCTGTGCCAGGCTAGGTGCAGGAGGAGGTCACGGGACAGACCCAGCAGGTGCCATGGGTTGACTGCTGTGCCAGGCTAGGTGCAGGAGGAGGTCACGGGACAGAACCCAGCAGGTGCCATGGGTTGACTGCTGTGCCAGGCTAGGTGCAGGAGGAGGTCACGGGACAGACCCAGCAGGTGCCATGTGGTTGGACTGCTGGTGCCAGGCTAGGTGCAGGAGGGAGGTCACGGGGACAGACCCTGCAGGTGCCATGTGTTGACTGCTGTGCCAGGCTAGGTGCAGAGGTCACGGACAGACCTAGGTGCCATGGGTTGACTGCTGTGCCAGGCTAGGTGCAGAAGAGGTCACGGGACAGACCCAGCAGGTGCCATGGGTTGACTGCTGTGCCAGGCTAGGTGCATGAGGAGGTCACGGGACAGACCCAGCAGGTGCCATGGGTTGACTGCTGTGCCAGGCTAGGTGCATGAGGAGGAGTCACGGGACAGACCCAGCAGGTGCCATGGGTTGACTGCTGTGCCAGGCTAGGTGCATGAGGATGTTATGGTACAGGCCACTTCCCCCCCACAGCCCATCCCCTCACCCCCCCCAGCCCCTCCCCTCACCCCCCCCCATAGCCCCTCCCCTCACCCCCCCATAGCCCCTCCCTCACCCCCCCACAGCCCCTCCCCTCACCCCCCACAGCCCCTCCCCTCACCCCCCCACAGCCCCTCCCCTCACCCCCCCACAGCCCCTCCCCTCACCCCCCCCACAGCCCCTCCCCTCACCTGGTCCCGCCTCCCCGTGCCGACCCCTCCCCCAGTAGGGGGGCCCCGCCCCCCAGCCCGGGCCCCTCCCCTCGGAGCGACCTCCAGCCAATCGGTGGCTTCCGCTGCCCGGCCCAAGCTCCGCCTCCAGCCCCGCCCCCTCATCCCCCCCCACGGGCGCCAGCGACCAATCACGGAGCTCCGCGCTGGCCTCGCGCTCCCAGCCACAGGGGGTCCACGCCTCCCCGCTGCAGCCTGTTCACACAGACACAGACACAGGTCCCCCGTGTGGCCGCATCAATACCCTGGGGGGCAAGAGAACCTCATGGGGGGGGGGGGGGGGTCCCATAAGCTGAAGGCTGTGGTTGATGTGGTAGTGATGGGTGGTAGCTGTGATGGTGGTGGTTGATGTGGTAGTGATGGTGGTTGTTGATGTGGTAGTGATGGTGGTGGTGGTAGTGATGGTGGTTGATGTGGTAGTGATGGTAGTTGTTGATGTGGTAGTGATGGTGGTGGTGGTAGTGATGGTGATGGTGGTAGTGATGGAGGTGGTTGATGTGGTAGTGATGGTGGTGGTTGATGTGATAGTGATGGTGGCGGTAGTGGTGGTTGATGTGGTAGTGATGGTGGTGGTGGTAGTGATGGTGGTTGATGTGGTAGTGATGGTAGTGTTGATGTGGTAGTGATGGTGGTGGTGGTAGTGATGGTGGTAGTGATGGAGTGGTTGATGTGGTAGTGATGGTGGTGGTTGATGTGATAGTGGTGGCGGTAGTGGTGGGTGGTGGTTGATGTGGTAGTGATGGTGGTGGTTGATGTGGTAGTGATGGTGGTGGTGGTGGATGTGGTAGTGATGGTGGTGGTTGATGTGGTAGTGATGGTGGTGTGTTGGTTGATGTGGTAGTGATGGTGGTGGTTGATGTGGTAGTGATGGTGGTGGTTGATGTGGTAGTGATGGTGGTGGTTGATGTGTGTGGTGGTGGTAGTGGTGGTGGTGGTTGATGTGGTAGTGATGGTGGTGGTTGATGTGGTAGTGATGGTGGTGGTGTGGATGTGGTAGTGATGGTGGTGGTTGATGTGGTAGTGATGGTGGTGGTTGATGTGGTAGTGATGGTGTAGGATGGTGGTGGTAGTGATGGTGGTGGTTGATGTGGTAGTGATGGTGGTGGTTGATGTGGTAGTGATGGTGGTGGTTGATGTGGTAGTGATGGTGGTGGTGGTGGATGTGGTAGTGATGGTGGTGGTTGATGTGGTAGTGATGGTGGTGGTTGATGTGGTAGTGATGGTGTAGTGATGGTGGTGGTAGTGATGGTGGTGGTTATGTGGTAGTGATGGGTGGTGTGGTAGTGATGGTGGTGGTTGATGTGGTAGTGATGGGTGGTGGTTGATGTGGTAGTGATGGTGGTGGTTGATGTGGAGTGATGGTGATGGTGGTGTTGATGGTCGGTAGTGATGGTGGTGGTTATGTGGTAGTGATGGTGGGGTGGTAGTGATGGTGGCGGTAGTGGATGGTGGTGGTTGATGTGGTAGTGTGGTGGTGGTTGATGTGGTAGTGATGGTGGTGGTTGATGTGATAGTGGTGGCGGTAGTGATGGTGGTGGTTGATGTGGTAGTGATGGTGGTGGTTGATGTGGTAGTGATGGTGGTGGTGGTGGATGTGGTAGTGATGGTGGTGGTTGATGTGGTAGTGATGGTGGTGGTTGATGTGGTAGTGATGGTGGTGGGTTGATGTGGTAGTGATGGTGGTGGTTGATGTGGTAGTGATGGTGGTGGTTGATGTGGTAGTGATGGTGGTGGTGGTTGATGTGGTAGTGATGGTGATGGTTGATGTGGTAGTGATGGTGGTGGTTGATGTGGTAGTGATGGTGGTGGTAGTGATGGTGATGGTAGTGAATGGTGGTGGTTGATGTGGTAGTGATGGTGGGTGGGTTGATGTGGTAGTGATGGTGGGGTAGTGATTGGGTGATGTGGTATGATGGTGGTGGTTGATGGTGGTGGTGGTGGTAGTGATGGTGGTGGTTGATGTGGTAGTGATGGTGGCGGTAGTGATGGTGGTGGTTGATGTGGTAGTGATGGTGGTGGTTGATGTGGTAGTGATGGTGGTGGTGGTTGATGTGGTAGTGATGGTGGTGGTTGATGTGGTATGATGGTGGTGGTTGATGTGGTAGTGATGGTGATGGTTGAGTGGTAGTGATGGTGGTGGTTGATGTGGTAGTGATGGTGGTGGTTGATGTGGTAGTGATGGTGGGCGGTAAGTGATGGTGGTGGTTGATGTGGTAGTAATGGTGGTGGTTGATGTGGTAGTGATGGTGGTGGTTGATGTGGTAGTGATGGTGGCGGTGTGATGGTGGTGGTTGATGTGGTAGTGATGGTGGTGGTTGATGTGGTAGTGATGGTGGTGGTTGATGTGGTAGTGATGGTGGCGGTAGTGATGGTGGTTGTTGATGTGGTAGTAATGGTGGTGGTAGTGACGGTGGTGGTTGATGTGGTAGTGATGGTGGTGGTAGTGATGGTGGCGATAGTGATGGTGGTGGTTGATGTGGTAGTGGTAGTGATGGTGGTGGTTGATGTGGTAGTGATGGTGGTGGTAGTGATGGTGGCGATAGTGATGGTGGTGGTTGATGTGGTAGTGATGGTGGTGGTGGTTGATGTGGTAGTGATGGTGGTTGATGTGGTAGTGATGGTGGTGGTTGATGTGGTAGTGATGGTGGTGGTAGTGATGGTGGTTGATGTGGTAGTGATGGTGGTGGTTGATGTGGTAGTGATGGTGGCGGTAGTGATGGTGGTGGTTGATGTGGTAGTGATGGTGGTTGATGTGGTAGTGATGGTGGTGGTAGTGATGGTGGTGGTTGATGTGGTAGTGATGGTGGTGGTTGATGTGGTAGTGATGATGGTGGTAGTGATGGTGGTGGTTGATGTGGTAGTGGTAGTGATGGTGGTTGATGTGGTAGTGATGGTGGTGGTGGTAGTGATGTGGTGGTGGTAGTGATGGTGGGGTTGATGTGGTATGTGATGGTGGTGGTTGATGTGGTAGTGATGGTGGTGGTTGATGTGGTAGTGATGGTGGTGGTTGATGTGGTAGTGATGGTGGTGGTGGTTGATGTGGTAGTGATGGTGGTGGTTGATGTGGTAGTGATGGTGGTGGTTGATGTGGTAGTGGTAGTGATGGTGGTGGTTGATGTGGTAGTGATGGTGGTGGTTGATGTGGTAGTGATGGTGGTGGTTGATGTGGTAGTGATGGTGGTGGTTGATGTGGTAGAGATGGTGGTGGTTGATGTGGTAGTGATGGTGGCGGTTGATGTGGTAGTGATGGTGGTGGTTGATGTGGTAGTGATGGTGGTGGTAGTGATGGTGGTGGTTGATGTGGTGGTGATGGTGGTGGTTGATGTGGTAGTGATGGTGGTGGCTGATGTGGTAGTGATGGTGGTGGTTGATGTGGTAGTGATGGTGGTGGTTGATGTGGTAGTGATGGTGGTGGTTGATGTGGTGGTGATGGTGGTGGTTGATGTGGTAGTGGTGGTGGTGGTGGTGGTTGATGTGGTAGTGATGGTGGTGGTTGATGTGGTAGTGATGGTGGTGGTTGATGTGGTAGTGATGGTGGTGGTAGTGATGGTGTGGTTGATGCGGTAGTGATGGTGGTGGTTGATGTGGTAGTGGTGGCGGTAGTGATGGTGGCGGTAGTAATGGTGGTGGTGTAAGTGATGGTGGTTGATGTGATGGTGATAGTGGTGGCGGTAGTTACTGTGGTGGTTGATGTGATGGTGATAGTGGTGGTGGTAGTGATGGTGATCGTGGTGGTGGTAGTGATGGTGGTGGTTGATGTGATGGTGATAGTGGTGGCGGTAGTTACTGTGGTGGTTGATGTGATGGTGGTGGCGGTAGTGATGGTGGTTGATGTGGTAGTGGTGGCAGTAGTGATGGTGGCGGTAGTGATGGTGGTGGCGGTAGTGATGGTGGTTGATGTGGTAGTGGGTGGTGGTGGCGGTAGTGATGGTGGTGGTTGATGTGATAGTGATGGTGGTGGTTGATGTGATAGTGATGGTGGTTGATGTGGTAGTGGTGGTGGTGGCGGTAGTGACGGTGGTTGATGTGGTAGTGGTGGTGGCGGCAGTGATGGTGGTGGTTGATGTGGTAGTGGTGGTGGTGGCGGTAGTAACGGTGGTTGATGTGGTAGTGGTGGTGGTGGCGGTAGTGATGGTGGTTGATGCCACCACGTGCACACGCTGAACTCATTTGGGGCCGTCCATAAATGACGTCACGCGATTCTGGACGATTTTTGACCCCCCCCCTCGTCACAATCAAATATGACGTAACAAAGCTCTGCCCCACCCCCCCCAAAACCATATTTCCATTTTGAAAATGAAACATGCTTCAAATCGCTTTAAACTATTGTTGTCATTGTAGTGCGTATTTAATGTGGCGCTGCACTCCGATGTTGTAGGAGTGTTGCTATAACAATTATATATTTTCTTGGTTCTTTCGGTAAAGTCACGTAGAAGGGAAATAATAAAATAATCAAAATAAAACATCATAAAATACAATTCTCACGACGTTTCAGACGCTGTCTTCCCGACAGACCTGTTCTTCACCTGAGGACGGCTGCTTGCGTTGTGGCCGAAACGTCGTGAGAATAATTTAACGTTTTATTTTTATCATTTTATTATTTCCCTTCTACGTGACTTTACCGAAAGAACCAAGAAGATGAATCCCTGCGGTCACGAAAGCTTTAAACCCAAATTATATATTTATTTCAAAGTTCTTCTTGGTTATGGGAACCTCATTTGCCAGTAAAAATATGATAATTTGCCAGTAAAAATATGATAATTAATTACTGGCAAATGAGGTTCCCATAGTGTAGATGCTTGCCCCGAGCTCTCATACTCTGATGGTGCATTGTCCTTGAGTTGTGCACCTTTTGGCGTCATCTGGTCCAACCCATATGAGACTAGGCTCAAAGGAAAGCTGTCTCGGGTGTGGACCAATCAACTTCAAGGACAGTGCACATTATCAGAGTTATGTTTTTTTGTTTGTATTATGACTGCAGGTATTGTGGTCTATGCAAACATGACTCCTTGTAAAAAGGTGTCAGTTTTGTTGCCAGATAGAAGGGTAAAGAACCAATTATCATATTTCTTCTTGGTTCTTTCGGTAAAGTCACGTAGAATGGAAATAATAAAATAATACAAATAAAACATAATAAAATAATTCTCACGACGTTTCGGCCACAACGCAAGCAGCCGTCCTCAGGTGAAGACCAGGTCTGCCGGGGAGACAGCGTCTGAATTATTTTATTATGTTTTATTTTTATTATTTTATTACTTCCCTTCTACGTGAAGACTTTACCGAAAGAACCAAGAAGACGAATCCCTGCGGTCACGAAAGCTTTAAACCGAAAATATCTATTTATTTAAAGTTGCGCATTCTGACGCGACGTCACATTTCTCAAACACCGCCTCCCACTCGTCACAAATGTCTGACCCCACCTCCCCCCCCAAGGTGGTGACCTCATTTACGGACGGCCCCTTTCTGCGGCCCGCGCTGATGGGCGGTGTGGTGATGGCGTCACCCATCACCACACCTCACCTTACCATATGAATAAAAAGTATGCCGTACTTGGCCCTTCCCTACTCTCCAACCATTATATATATACGGAGTGGTAGCTTCTGCAATCTCTCATTCACTTGATGCGGCTGTCGTGGCTGTGACGGTTCCACCTGAAGACGGAAGCTTGTGTTGCCTCCGAAACGTCGTGATTTTATTTTATTTTACTAATTTTAATGTTTTACCTACGTGGTGACTTTACCGAAAGAACCTAAGAATACGGTGTCACCCGCTGTGCCGTCAGCGGCTGCCCTCACCGGGAGAATCGGCGAGCGGAGCCGCTGGCGGCGGTGGTGGTGACGACGGCGACGATGAGGCGGTGGAGGCAGCGGCACTCTCGTCCGTCTGGTAACCTCCTCCACCTCCTCGCTCATCATCATCCTCCTCCTCCTCGTCCACCTTCTTGTCCACCTTCTCGTCCGCACGGCGGCCCCGGGGGGGCGGCCCCTGCCCCTCCCCCCCACCACCACGGCCCCCACCCCACGGCCACGGCCCCCCCCCGCCACCGGAGAGCCCCCCCCCCCCACGTTGATCTGGCGAAGCTCCTCGGCGATTTTGAGCCTCTCCAGGCGCAGCGACTCCAACTCCTTGAGCCGAGAGACGTGGGGAGAGAGAGACACGTGGGGAGAGACACGTGGGGAGAGAGACACGTGGGGAGAGAGAGAGACGTGGGGAGAGAGAGAGACGTGGGGAGAGAGACACGTGGGGAGATGTGGGGAGAGAGAGACACGGGGAGAGAGAGACACGTGGGGAGAGAGAGACACGTGGGGAGAGAGAGACACGGGGAGAGAGAGAGACACGTGGGGAGAGAGACACGTGGGGAGATGTGGGGAGAGAGAGACACGTGGGGAGAGAGAGACACGTGGGGAGAGAGAGACACGTGGGGAGATGTGGGGAGAGAGAGACACGGGAGAGAGACACGTGGGGAGAGAGAGACACGTAGGGAGAGAGAGACACGGGGAGAGAGACAGGTGGAGAGAGACACGTGGGGAAAGAGAGACACGTGGGGAGAGAGAGACACGTAGGGAGAGAGAGACACGGGGAGAGAGACACACGGGGAGAGAGACAGGGGGAGAGAGACACGTGGGGAGAGACACGTGGGGAGATGTGGGGAGAGAGAGACACGTGGGGAGAGAGAGACACGTGGGGAGAGAGAGACACGTGGGGAGATGTGGGGAGAGAGAGACACGGGGAGAGAGACACGTGGGGAGAGAGAGACACGTAGGGAGAGAGAGACACGGGGAGAGAGACAGGTGGAGAGAGACACGTGGGGAGAGAGAGACACGTGGGGAGAGAGAGACACGTAGGGAGAGAGAGACACGGGGAGAGAGACACACGGGGAGAGAGACAGGGGGAGAGAGACACGTGGGGAGAGACACGTGGGGAGATGTGGGGAGAGAGAGACACGTGGGGAGAGAGAGAGACGGGGAGAGAGACACGTGGAGAGACACGGGGAGAGAGAGACACGCGGTGAGAGAGAGACACGTGGGGAGAGACACGTGGAGAGAGAGACAGGGGGAGAGAGACACGTGGAGAGACACGGGGAGAGAGAGACACGCGGTGAGAGAGAGACACGTGGGGAGATGTGGGGAGAGAGAGACACGTGGGGAGATGTGGGGAGAGAGAGACACGTGGGGAGATGTGGGGAGAGAGAGACACGTGGAGAGAGAGACACGTGGGGAGAGAGAGAGACGGGGAGAGAGACACGTGGGGAGATGTGGGGAGAGAGAGACACGTGGGGAGAGAGAGACACGTGGGGAGAGAGAGAGACGGGGAGAGAGACACGTGGGGAGATGTGGGGAGAGAGAGACACGTGGGGAGAGAGAGAGACGGGGAGAGAGACACGTGGGGAGATGTGGGGAGAGAGAGACACGTGGGGAGATGTGGGGAGAGAGAGACACGTGGGGAGAGAGAGAGACGGGGAGAGAGACACGTGGGGAGATGTGGGGAGAGAGAGACACGCGGTGAGAGAGAGAGACACGTGGGGAGAGACACGTGGGGAGAGAGAGAGACACGTGGGGAGAGACACGTGGGGAGAGAGAGACACGTGGGGAGAGAGAGACACGTGGGGAGAGACACGTGGGGAGATGTGGGGAGAGAGAGACACGTGGGGAGATGTGGGGAGAGAGAGACACGTGGAGAGAGAGACACGTGGGGAGAGAGACGGGGAGAGAGACACGTGGGGAGATGTGGGGAGAGAGACACGTGGAGAGAGACACGTGGAGAGAGAGACACGTGGGGGGGAGAGACACGTGGAGAGAGACACGTGGAGAGAGAGAGACACGTGGAGAGAGACACGTGGAGAGAGACATGTGGAGAGAGACACGTGGGGGGAGAGTGGTAAGTGAGTGGTAGCTGAGTGAGTGGTAGATGAGTGGTAGATGAGTGGTAGATGAGTGGTAGGTGAGTGGTAGGTGAGTGAGTGAGTGGTAGATGAGTGGTAGATGAGTGGTAGGTGAGTAAGTGGTAGGTGAGTGGTAAGTGAGTGAGTGGTAGGTGAGTGAGTGGTAGGTGAGTGAGTGGTAGGTGAGTGAGTGGTAGGTGAGTGAGTGGTAGGTGAGTGGTGAGTGGTAGGTGAGTGAGTGAGTGAGTGGTAGATGAGTGGTAGATGAGTGGTAGGTGAGTAAGTGGTAGGTGAGTGGTAAGTGAGTGAGTGGTAGGTGAGTGAGTGGTAGGTGAGTGAGTGAGTGGTAGGTGAGTGAGTGGTAGGTGAGTGAGTGGTAGGTGAGTGGTGAGTGAGTGAGTGGTAGGTGAGTGAGTGGTAGGTGAGTGAGTGAGTGGTAGGTGAGTGAGTGAGTGGTAGGTGAGTGGTAAGTGAGTGAGTGGTAGGTGAGTGAGTGGTAGGTGAGTGAGTGAGTGGTAGGTGAGTGAGTGGTAGGTGAGTGGGAGTGAGTGAGTGGTAGGTGAGTGAGTGAGTGGTAGGTGAGTGAGTGAGTGGTA
>WFAB01003977.1:0-10712 GCA_018977245.1 Lethenteron camtschaticum
TCACCGTCACTCAGTCAGTCAGTCACTCAGTCAGTCACTCAGTCAGTCACCTCAACTCAGTCACTCGCTCAGTCAGTCAAGTCACTCAGTCAGTCACTCAGTCAGTCACTCAGTCAGTTAGTCACTCAGTCAGTCAGTCAGTCAGTCACTCAGTCAGTCAGTCAGTCACTCAGTCAGTCACTCAGTCAGTCAGTCATCAGTCACTCGCTCAGTCACTCAGTCAGTCACTCAGTCACTCAGTCAGTCACTCAGTCAGTCAGTCACTCAGTCAGTCACTCAGTCAGTCACTCAGTCAGTCAGTCACTCAGTCACCTCGCTCAGTCACTCGCTCAGTTAGTCAGTCACTCAGTCAGTCACTCAGTCAGTAACTCAGTCAGTCAGTCACTCAGTCACTCCTCAGTCACTCGCTCAGTCAGTCAGTCACTCAGTCAGTCAGTCAGTCACTCAGTCAGTTAGTCACTCAGTCAGTCACTCAGTCAGTCACTCACTCAGTCACTCGCTCAGTCAGTCAGTCACTCAGTCGCTCAGTCAGTCAGTCACTCAGTCAGTCACTCAGCCAGCAGTCACTCAGTCAGTAGTCACTCACTCAGTCAGTCCACTCAGTCAGTCACTCGCCAGTCATCGCTCAGTCAGTCAGTCACTCAGTCACCAGTCACTCACTCACTCAATCATCACTCGCTCAGTCAGTCAGTCAGTCACTCACTCACTCAGTCACTCACTCAGTCAGTCAGTCACTCAGTCACTCAGTCAGTCACTCGCTCAGTCAGTCAGTCACTCAGTCACTCAGTCACTCACTCAGTCACTCACTCACTCAGTCAGTCAGTCACTCGCTCAGTCACTCGCTCAGTCACTCGCTCAGTCAGTCAGTCACTCAGTCAGTCAGTCACTCACTCACTCAATCAGTCACTCGCTCAGTCAGTCACTCACTCACTCAGTCACTCAGTCAGTCAGTCAGTCACTCAGTCAGTCACTCAGTCAGTCAGTCACTTAGTCAGTCACTCACTCAGTCACTCGCTCAGTCAGTCAGTCACTCAGTCGCTCAGTCAGTCAGTCACTCAGTCAGTCACTCAGCCAGTCAGTCACTCAGTCAGTTAGTCACTCACTCAGTCAGTCAGTCACTCAGTCATTCACTCACTCAGTCACTCGCTCAGTCAGTCAGTCACTCAGTCACTCGCTCAGTCAGTCAGTCACTCAGTCACTCAGTCAGTCAGTCACTCACTCACTCAATTAGTCACTCGCTCAGTCAGTCAGTCAGTCACTCACTCAGTCACTCACTCAGTCAGTCACTCAGTCAGTCAGTCACTCAGTTACTCAGTCAGTCACTCGCTCAGTCAGTCAGTCACTCAGTCACTCAGTCACTCACTCAGTCACTCACTCACTCAGTCAGTCAGTCACTCGCTCAGTCACTCGCTCAGTCACTCGCTCAGTCAGTCAGTCACTCAGTCAGTCAGTCACTCACTCAATCAGTCACTCGCTCAGTCAGTCACTCACTCACTCAGTCACTCAGTCAGTCAGTCAGTCACTCAGTCACTCAGTCAGTCACTCAGTCACTCAGTCAGTCAGTCACTCAGTCAGTCAGTCAGTCACTCAGTCACTCAGTCACTCAGTCAGTCAGTCACTCGCTCAGTCAGTCAGTCACTCAGTCACTCACTCAGTCACTCACTCAGTCAGTCACTCACTCAGTCAGTCACTCAGTCAGTCAGTCACTCGCTCAGTCACTCAGTCACTCACTCAGTCACTCAGTCAGTCACTCACCCACTCACTCACCCACCCCCTCACCCCCTCACCCATCCACCCACCGACTCACCCTCCCCACCCACTCACCCTCCCCACCCACTCACCCTCCCCACCCACTCACCCTCCCCACCCACTCACCTACCCACCCACCCACTCACCCACCCACCCACCCACTCACTCACCCACCCACCCACCCACTCACTCACTCACCCACCCACCCACCCTCCCACCCACTCACTCACCCACCCACCCACCCACTCACCCACCCACCCACCCACCCACCCACCCACTCACTCACCCACTCACTCACCCACCCACCCCACTCACCCACCCACCCCACTCACCCACCCACTCACCCACCCACCCACTCACTCACCCACCCACTCACCCACTCACCCACCCACCCACTCACCCACCCACCCACTCACTCACTCACCCACCCACTCACCCACCCACCCACCCACTCACTCACCTACCCACTCACCCACTCACCCACCCACCCACTCACCCACCCACCCACTCACTCACCCACCCACTCACTCACCTTCCCCACTCACTCACCACCCACTCACCCACTCACCCACCCACTCACCCACCCACTCACCCACCCACTCACCCACCCACCCACCCACTCACCCACTCACCCACCCACCCACCCACTCACCCACTTACTCACCCACCCACCCACCCACCCACCCACTCACTCACCCACCCACCCACCCACCCACTCACCCACTCACCCACCCACTCACCCACCCACTCACCCACTCACCCACTCACCCACCCACCCACCCACTCACCCACTCACTCACCCACTCACTCACCCACCCACCACCCACCCACCCACCCACCCACCCACTCACTCACCCACCCACCCACTCACCCACTCACCCACCCACCCACTCACCCACTCACCCACCCACCCACCCACTCACCCACTCACTCACTCACCCACCCACCCACTCACCCACTCACCCACCCACCCACTCACCCACCCACAGGTCGGCCTTGCGAGTGACAATTGGCGCGCCGTCTGTGACGCCGGCCGCGGTCCGCTGCACGTGGTGGAGCGCTTCAGCCTCCATCTGCACCTGCGGGTGGACAACCCCGGCAACCACGAGGTGGAGGAGGAGGTGGTGGAGGAGGTGGTGGAGGTGGAGGAGGAGGAGGAGGAGGAGAAGGAGGTTATATCATCCGATGGCCGTTCCCATCACCACCGTCGCCGTAGCGACACCCACCACCACCACCACCAGGACCACCACCACCACCAGGACCACCACCACCACAACAACCACCACCACCGCCACCACCACAACAACAACGACCACCACCACCGCCACCACCAGCCCAGCGTCTCGCCCCCCCGCGTCAGCCTCAGCGGCCACCTGCCCACTCTCTGCGTCCACACCGACCAGCGCAAACTCCACGCACTCCTCCGATGCCTGTCCACCCTCACCCCCTCCTCCTCCTCCTCCTCGTCGTCCACCTTCTCCTCCACCACCTCCACCACCACCTCCACCTCGTCACCCACGACGCAGCTTGCCCCGTCGCGGTGGCGGCGGCGGCGTTGTGGTGGTGATGGCGATGAGGTGGAGGAGGTGGTGGATGAGAAGCTGATGGAGGGTGGAGCGGAGGGTGGAGCGGAGGGTGGAGCGGAGGGTAGAGTTGATGGTCTGGTGGAGGCTGATGGACACGTGGTCAACACCACAGCAGCAACGTCACCACCACCGCAGCAGCAGCATCAGCAGCAGCATCAGCAGCATCAGCAGCAGCATCAGCAGCAGCAGCAGCATCAGCAGCATCAGCAGCAGCATCAGCAGCAGCAGCAGCAGCATCAGCAGCAGCAGCAGCATCATCATCATCAGCAGCAGCATTATCAGCAGCAGCAGCATCATCAGCAGCCACATCAGCAGCCAGAATTGTCGTTGTCATCGTCGTCATCATCATCACCTCCAGGGGGTGACCCGGACCGACCGCACGTCCATCGTCGTCACGACAACAGTAACCACGGCAACCAGCACGGCAACCAGCACGGCAACCACCGCCGTAACCGCGGTGACCGCCGTCACCCCGCCCCGCCCTCCATCGCCATGGACCTCTCCATTGGGCGAGTGGAAGTCGCCCTGGAGAGGGACGACTGCCATGACGGTGGTGGAGGTGGTGGTGGAGTTCGTGGTGGAGGTGGTGGTGGTGGAGTTAGAGGTGGTGGTGGTTATGGTGGAATTGGTGGTGGTGGAGGTGGTGGAGTTAAAGGTGGTGGTGGTTATGGTGGAGTTGGTGGTGGTGGAGTTAGAGATGGTGGAGTTAGAGATGGTGGAGTTAGAGGTGGTGGAGTTGGAGGTGGTGGTGGTGGTGGTTATGGTGGAGTTGGAGGTGTTGGTGGTGGAGTTGGAGGTGTTGGTGGAGTTGGTGGTGGCTATGGTGGTGGTGGTGGTTATGGTGGAGTTTGTGGTGGAGTTGGTGGAGGAGTAGGTGGACGTCACGGTGGACGTGTCGACGGCGGTGGACTTGGAGACGCCTCTGACACCGACACCGACGCCGGTGCCGGCGCTGGCGGCTACACGGCGGTGCTGGTTCTGTTCGGCACGCGGCTGAGCGCTCGCCGCTCGCCCGGCTCGCTCACCACGTCGCTCCGAGTCGCCGCGCTCATCCTGGTCGACCCCTCGCTCACCTCGTCCGCCGAGGGTGGAGCTGAGGGTGGAGCAGAGGGTGGAGGAGGTGAGGGGCTGGACCTGATCGTCGCCTCGCACTCCACGCGGCGCCTCGCTCAGCTGCGGCAGAAGTGGAGTGGCTCGCCAAACGCCGGCAACACCGGCACCGGCACCACCACCACTGCGACCACGTGGTTACCATCATCATCAGCAGCAGCATCATCAGCAGCAGCAGCATCATCAGCTGCGTCGTCTTTGAAGTCACCGCTATCAGCAGCAGCAGCAGCAGCATCAACAGCAGCATCATCAGCGGCGTCGTCTTTGAAGTCACCACTATCATCATCATCAGCAGCAGCAGCAGCAGCAGCAGTGTCATCAGCAGCAGCATCATCAGCGGCGTCGTCTTTGAAGTCACCGCTATCATCAGCAGCAGCGTCATCAGCAGCAGCAGCAGCATCATCAGCAGTAGCGTCATCAGCGGCGTCGTCTTTGAAGTCACCGCTACCAGCAGCAGCAGCATCAGCAGCAGCATCAACAGCAGCATCATCAGCTGCAGCATCATCAGCTGCAGCGTCATCAGCGGCGTCGTCTTTGAAGTCACCGCTACCAGCAGCAGCAGCGTCATCAGCAGCAGCATCAGCAGCAGCATCAGCAGCAGCGTCATCAGCGGCGTCGTTTTTGAAGTCACCGCTATCATCACCATCAGCTGTGTCGGCCTTGAAGTTTCCACCACCATCAGCATCATCATCAGCATCATCAGCATCATCAGCACCACCAACATCGGCATCATCAGCAGCAGCATCAGCAGCATCAGCATCATCAGCACCAGCAGCATCAGCTTTATCATCTTCAAAAGCAGCATCGGCAGCATCATCAGCAGCTGTGTCCACTTTGAAGTCTCCATCAGCAGCATCATCAGCATCAGCTGGGTCCTCTTCAAAAGCACCATCAGCACCACCATCATCAGCACCATCATCAGCACCACCATCAACACTATCAGCATCATCATCAGCACCACCACCATCAGCACCACCACCACCACCATCAGCACCACCATCATCAGCAGCAATGCAGCAGGAGGAGGCGTGGTGCTTCCCCGAGTGGTGGATGGGCCCCGGTGGACAATTGGAGGGTGACTCCCTCCTCCACCTCGAGTTCAGCCTCGTCGAAGCTCCACCACGGAGCGAGGCTCCGTCGCCATCATCATCAGCAGCAGCATCAACATCAGCAACATCAGCAGCATCAGCAGCAGCGGAAACAGCGTGTCATGATGGTGGTGATGGTGGTGGCAATGGTGGCGGTGGTGGTGGTGGTGGTGGTGATGGTGGTGGCGGAGGTGGAGCGAAACGCCGACTGTCTATCAAGGTGCGTGTTGCGTGTCTCTGTGAGTCTCTGTGGGTCTCTGTGTGTCTCTGTGGGTCTTTGTGGGTCTCTGTGGGTCTCTGTGTGTCTCTGTGGGTCTTTGTGAGTCTCTGTGAGTCTCTGTGTGGGTTTCTGTGTGTCTCTGTGAGTCTCTGTGGGTCTCTGTGGGTCTATGTGTGTCTCTGTGAGTCTCTGTGGGTCTCTGTGTGTCTCTGTGGGTCTCTGTGTGTCTCTGTGTGTCTCTGTGGGTCTCTGTGTGTCTCTGTGTGTCTCTGTGGGTCTCTGTGGGTCTTTGTGAGTCTCTGTGAGTCTCTGTGGGTCTCTGTGGGTCTCTGTGAGTCTCTGTGGGTCTCTCTGTGGGTCTCTGTGTGTCTCTGTGAGTCTCTGAGTCTCTGTGTGTCTCTGTGAGTCTCTGTGGGTCTCTCTGTGGGTCTCTGTGTGTTCTCTGTGGGTCTCTGTGTGTCTCTGTGAGTCTCTGTTGGTCTTTGTGGGTCTCTTTGGGTCTCTGTGGGTCTCTGTGGGTCTCTGTGTGTCTTTGTGGGTCTCTGTGCGTCTCTGTGAGTCTCTGTGGGTCTTTGTGTGTCTCTGTGAGTCTCTGTGGGTCTCTGTGGGTCTCTGTGGGTCACTGTGAGTCTCTGTGGGTCTCTGTCGGTCTCTGTGAGTCTCTGTGGGTCTCTGTGGGTCTCTGTGAGTCTCTGTGAGTCTCTGTGAGTCTCTGTGGGTCTCTGTGAGTCTCTGTGAGTCTCTGTGGGTCTCTGTGAGTCTCTGTGGGTCTCTGTGGGTCTCTGTGGGTCTCTGTGTGTCTCTGTGGGTCTTTGCGAGTCTCTGTGAGTCTCTGTGGGTCTCTGTGGGTCTCTGTGTGTCTCTGTGGGTCTTTGTGAGTCTCTGTGAGTCTCTGTGGGTCTCTGTGGGTCTCTGTGAGTCTCTGTGTGTCACTGTGAGTCTTTGTGAGTCTCTGTGAGTCTCTGTGGGTCTTTGTGAGTCTCTGTGAGTCTCTGTGAGTCTCTGTGTGTCTCTGTGAGTCTCTGTGGGTCTCTCTGTGGGTCTTTGTGTGTCTCTGTGAGTCTGTGAGTCTCTGTGTGTCTCTGTGAGTCTCTGTGGGTCTCTCTGTGGGTCTCTGTGTGTTCTCTGTGGGTCTCTGTGAGTCTCTGTTGGTCTTTGTGGGTCTCTGTGGGTCTCTGTGGGTCTCTGTGGGTCTCTGTGTGTCTCTGTGAGTCTCTGTGGGTCTCTGTGGGTCTCTGTGGGTCACTGTGAGTCTCTGTGGGTCCCAGTGGGTCTCTGTGAGTCTCTGTGGGTCTCTGTGGGTCTCTGTGTGTCTCTGTGAGTCTCTGTGGGTCTCTGTGGGTCTCTGTGAGTCTCTGTGGGTCTCTGTGAGTCTCTGTGGGTCTCTGTGTGTCTCTGTGGGTCTCTGTGAGTCACTGTGTGTCTCTGTGGGTCTTTGTGGGTCTCTGTGGGTCTCTGTGTGTCTCTGTGAGTCTCTGTGGGTCTCTGTGGGTCTCTGTGTGTCTTTGTGGGTCTCTGTGTGTCTATGTGGGTCTCTGTGAGTCTCTGTGAGTCTCTGTGGGTCTCTGTGAGTCTCTGTGAGTCTCTGAGGGTCTCTGCGGGTCTTTGTGGGTCTCTGTGAGTCTCTGTGTGTCTCTGTGGGTCTCTGTGGGTCTCTGTGTGTCTATGTGGGTCTCTGTGAGTCTCTGTGGGTCTCTGTGGGTCTCTGTGAGTCTCTGTGAGTCTCTGTGGGTCTCTTTGGGTCTCTGAGTGTCTCTGTGGGTCTCTGTGCCTTTGCCCCCCACCGTGCCCCCCCCCCCCACTGTGCCCCCCACCCACTGTACCCCCCCCCCACTGTACCCCCCCCCCCCACCAGCTGAACACTCTGGACGTCTCGTGTAACCCCGGCACGCTGGCTGCTGTGCTGACGTTCCTGCGGCAAGCAGTCCCCTGGGAATCCCAAAACGGATCGGAGTCCGGATCCAAATCCCGGACCGGATCGCAATCCCAGTCCGGATCACATTCCGGATCCCAGTCTGGATCCAAATCCCGGTCCGGATCGCAATCCCAATCCGGATCGCAGTCCCGGTTTGGATCACAATCCCAATCCGGATCCCAATCCGGATCCCGGTCCGGGTCCGGACCGCGCCGTTGCCGTGGCGCCGAGCCGGCCAATCGTGGGAGGGCCGGGAGAGTCACGTGACGGCGACGACCACGACGCCTGGCAGAGGCAGCAGTGCAGCAAAGTGGTGAGGGGGGGGGGTGGGGGGTGAGTGGGTGGGTGAGTGGGTGGGTGGGTGGGTGAGTGGGTGAGTGGGTGAGTGGATGGGTGAGTGGATGGGTGAGTGGGTGAGTGGATGGGTGAGTGGGTGGGTGGATGGGTGAGTAGGTGAGTGGATGGGTGAGTGGGTGAGTGGATGGGTGAGTGGGTGAGTGGATGGGTGAGTGGGTGAGTGGATGGGTGAGTGGGTGGGTGAGTGGTTGAGTGGGTGGGTGAGTGAGTGAGTGAGTGGGTGAGTGGGTGGGTGAGTGGGTGGTGGGTGGGTGGGTGAGTGGGTGGGTGGGTGGGTGAGTGGGTGGGTGGGTGGGTGAGTGGTGGGTGGTGGGTGGGTGGGGGTGAGTGGATGGGTGGTGGGTGAGTGGGTGGGTGAGTGGGTGAGTGGGTGGGTGAGTGGGTGAGTGGGTGAGTGGATGGGTGAGTGGGTGAGTGGATGGGTGAGTGGGTGAGTGGATGGGTGAGTGGGTGAGTGGATGGGTGAGTGGGTGAGTGGATGGGTGAGTGGGTGAGTGGATGGGTGAGTGGGTGAGTGGATGGGTGAGTGGTTGAGTGGGTGGGTGAGTGAGTGAGTGGGTGAGTGAGTGGGTGGGTGAGTGGGTGGGTGGGTGGGTGGGTGGGTGAGTGGGTGGGTGGGTGGGTGGGTGAGTGGATGGGTGGGTGGGTGGGTGGGTGAGTGGATGGGTGAGTGGTGAGTGGGTGGGTGGGTGAGTGGGTGAGTGGGTGAGTGGATGGGTGAGTGGGTGAGTGGATGGGTGAGTGGGTGAGTGGATGGGTGAGTGGGTGAGTGGATGGGTGAGTGGGTGAGTGGATGGGTGAGTAGGTGAGTGGATGGGTGAGTGGGTGAGTGGATGGGTGAGTGGGTGAGTGGATGGGTGAGTGGGTGAGTGGTGGGTGAGTGGGTGAGTGGGTGGGTGAGTGGTTGAGTGGGTGGGTGAGTGAGTGAGTGAGTGGGTGAGTGAGTGGGTGGGTGAGTGGGTGGGTGAGTGGGTGGGTGGGTGGGTGAGTGGGTGAGTGGATGGGTGGGTGGGTGAGTGGGTGGGTGGGTGGGTGAGTGGGTGAGTGGGTGAGTGGGTGGGTGAGTGGGTGAGTGGGTGGGTGAGTGGGTGAGTGGGTGGGTGAGTGGGTGAGTGGATGGGTGAGTGGGTGAGTGGATGGGTGAGTGGGTGAGTGGATGGGTGAGTGGGTGAGTGGATGGGTGAGTGGGTGAGTGGATGGGTGAGTGGGTGAGTGGATGGGTGAGTGGTTGAGTGGGTGGGTGAGTGAGTGAGTGGGTGAGTGAGTGGGTGGGTGAGTGGGTGGGTGGGTGGGTGGGTGAGTGGGTGAGTGGATGGGTGAGTGGTGAGTGGGTGGGTGAGTGGGTGAGTGGGTGGGTGAGTGGTTGAGTGGGTGGGTGAGTGAGTGAGTGAGTGGGAGAGTGAGTGAGTGGGTGGGTGAGTGGGTGGGTGGGTGGGTGAGTGGATGGGTGAGTGGGTGAGTGGATGGGTGAGTGGGTGAGTGGATGGGTGAGTGGGTGAGTGGGTGGGTGAGTGGTTGAGTGGGTGGGTGAGTGAGTGAGTGGGAGAGTGAGTGAGTGGGTGGGTGGGTGAGTGGGTGGGGTGGGTGGGTGAGTGGGTGGGTGGGTGGGTGAGTGGGTGGGTGGGTGAGTGGGTGGGTGAGTGGGTGGGTGGGTGAGTGGGTGGGTGAGTGGGTGGGTGGGTGGGTGGGTGAGTGGGTGGGTGAGTGGGTGGGTGGGTGAGTGGCGGGGGGTGAGTGGGTGGGTGAGTGAGTGGGTGGGTGAGTGAGTGGGTGGGTGGGTGAGTGAGTGGGTGGGTGAGTGTGTGGGTGAGTGGGTGGGTGGGAGAGTGGGTGGGAGAGTGAGTGAGTGACTGAGTGAGTGACTGAGTGACTAAGTGACTGAGTGACTGGGTGAGTGACTGAGTGACTGAGTGACTGAGTGACTGAGTGACTGGGTGAGTGACTGAGTGACTAAGTGACTGAGTGACTGAGTGACTGGGTGAGTGACTGAGTGACATTAATGATAATATCACCCCCCCTCCACCCCCCGAACAGAGGGACCCCCCCCTCACTCTCATCCACGCCTCCATCCATCGACTCCGCCTCCTCCTGCTCTGCTCCGCCCCCAACTCCGACTCCGCCCCCCCGGGTACCCGAATGCTCCGGGTCGCCGTGGCGACCGTCGCCGACGCCTCCGTCTCCATGGCGACGGGCGGCGGCGGCGCTGGCGCCGTGGAGCTGACGGGCTCGCTGGGGGTCTGGGGCTCGGGGACCTGACGGGCGGCGTGACGGGGGTCGGAGGTCGCGCGGCGGTCCGGACGGCGTCGCCGTGGTCGCCGTGGGCAACCTGGAGGCGCGTCCGAGGAGGAGACGGAGCGCCGGCGTTGTCGTTCACTGTAGAGGTGAGGAGTGGGTGGTGGTGGTGGGGGTCACGGTGATGGTGGTGGGGGTCACGATGGTGGTGGGGGTCACGATGGTGGTGGGGGTCACGGTGATGGTGGTGGGGGTCACGATGACCGTGATGGTGGTGGGGGTCACGATGGCCGTGATGGTGGTGGGGGTCACTGTGGCCGTGATGGTGGTGGGGGTCACGATGGCCGTGATGGTGGTGGGGGTCACGATGGCCGTGTTGGGGGTGGGGGTCACGGTGGCCGTGATGGTGGTGGGGTCACGATGGCCGTGATGGTGGTGGGGTTCACGATGGCCGT
>WFAB01003978.1:0-10671 GCA_018977245.1 Lethenteron camtschaticum
TCTCCCAGGATCTAGGATCGAACCCACGACCTCCTGTAGACCTGGCGAGGTAGTCAACATCTCGGAGAGCGAGAGACGCAGGCTCCAGACGCCAGGGGTCACGCGAACACCGAGCTCACGGCCAAATAAAACCTCCGGTGTTTGGTCAATTTGGTCGCGAAGGATCTCGATCTGAAGCTTTCTTGACTGCACGGATCCACGCCCTTCGATTCTTTCGGTAAATTCACGGAGGTCGACGCAAAAGAAATGAAAGTAACAGATCGACAGACGCTTCGATCGCCGCTACAACAACAACAACAAAACGACCGTCTCTCGCACCGAAAGACGGTGAGATGGTCCCGAGGTCGAAGCGTCGTGACCCGTCTTCATTTCGTCTACCTACGAACCAGAGGTCGCAACCGGGTACCCGATACCCGTACCCCTACCTGATACCCGGCTACCCGGCCGGGTACGGGTACGGGTAGGGTACGGGTAGGCCGTGAGTCACTGGTGAGTCACCGTTTGTCATTCATTTCGGGTAGGGTACGGGTAGGGTACGGGTACGGGTAGGCCGTGAGTCACTGGTGAGTCACCGTTTGTCACTCATTTTGGGTAGGGTACGGGTAGGGTACGGGTAGGGTACGGGTAGGGTACGGGTAGGCCATGAGTCACTGGTGAGTCGCCGTTTGTCACTCATTTTTGGTAGGGTACGGGTAGGGTACGGGTAGGCCATGAGTCACTGGTGAGTCGCCGTTTGTCATTCATTTCGGGTAGGGTACGGGTAGGGTACGGGTAGGCCGTGAGTCACTGGTGAGTCGCCGTTTGTCATTCATTTCGGGTAGGGTACGGGTAGGGTACGGGTAGGCCGTGAGTCACTGGTGAGTCGCCGTTTGTCATTCATTTCGGGTAGGGTACGGGTAGGGTACGGGTAGGGTACGGGTAGGCCGTGAGTCACTGGTGAGTCGCCGTTTGTCACTCATTTCGGGTAGGGTACGGGTAGCGTACGGTTACCCGTACCCAGCCGGGTACGGGTACGGGTAGCCGTTTGCGACCCTGGTGTGGCCGGGTACGGGTAGGGTACGGGTAGGGTACGGGTAGGGTACGGGTAGGGTACGGGTAGGCCGTGAGTCACTGGTGAGTCACCGTTTGTCACTCATTGTCCCAACGTCTTGTCTCTTCTCACAATTCAAGTTCCTAGAATCAACCCACCCGCGCCTGCAACGTGGCTTCATCCCAGAGGTCGCAATCGGGTACCCGATACCCTACCCGTACCCGGTCGGGTACGGGTAGGGTACGGGTACGGCCGGGTACGGGTAGGGTACGGGTACGGCCGGGTACGGGTAGGGTACGGGTACAGCCGGGTACGGGTACGGGTAGCCGTTTGCGACCCTGGTGCGGACGGGTACGGGTAGCCGGGTAGGCCGTGAGTCACTGGTGAGTCGCCGTTTGTCACTCATTTCGGGTAGGGAACGGGTAGGGAACGGGTAGGGTACGGGTAGGGAACGGGTAGGGAACGGGTAGGGAACGGGTAGGGAACGGGAATGGGTAGGGAACGGGTAGGGAACGGGTACCCGTACCCGGCTGGGTAGGGTACGGGTACGGCCGGGTACGGGTAAGGAATCAGAACCCGTTAGCGACCTCTGCTACGAACCAAAGAGCTTGGGTTGTGAAGGCTCGCAACAAGAAACGTCGGACGATTTGTCAACACAACAACGTCAACAACAACGTCAACAACATCGTCAACAACATCGTCAACAACAACATCGTCGACTAATTATCTTTGGTTCCCGCGATGAACGACAGACCC
This sequence comes from Lethenteron camtschaticum, assembly GCA_018977245.1. NCBI lineage: Eukaryota > Metazoa > Chordata > Hyperoartia > Petromyzontiformes > Petromyzontidae > Lethenteron > Lethenteron camtschaticum. The sequence goes on from WFAB01003978.1 coordinate 1,787, forward strand.
GGGAGGACGGCGAACCCACAAGGTCGCAAATTTAAACAAAATCTCGGCAGGATCATCACCGTATCATCATCACCATCATCATCACCATGTCATCATTATTATCAGTTGAACACGTGCTGAGGCTTTCGCGACCAATGTTATTGATAATCAACGATATTTATAAACGTGTCGTAACCCTCCACCACCCGACAGTAACAAGTATAACCCGTTAAAACAAAGTGTTTCACTCTAAATCCTTTATATGCGTGGCGGCTAGAGTCCTCTCGTCCTCTGGCTTGAGAGAAGGCTGCCACCTATGGGTCAGATGATTGTCTGCAGTATTAAGCAATTGGTAATTAAATATTAAATGTTTTTGTCCTAAAAAGTGTAAAATTTGGGAAACAATTTTTCACGAACATTAATTGTCTCGCACAACGAGTCTGTGTGCAAAACGTCAGCTCGATTGGATCACGGGAAGTGGGTTAAAAAACGAGCGAAAGATTTGCACGGTCCTAAGCAAGCAAGCACGCAAGCGAACTTAATATAAAGGATTTAAAAAAAGTGTCACGTTGACAAAAGACAAAATAGTTCACTGCTTTAGCCCGCCCAGTGTGTGTTGAAGCGTGAAACCACAACATTTACAATTTGAGGAATAGGACGTTTCAATTACCAGCGAAACGTCGTACAACTCAAAAATTGTGAATGTTGTGGTTTCGCCCTTCAACACTGCACCGCTATGGGGCTAAAGCAGTGAACTATTTTGTCTTTTGTCAACGTGACACTTTTTTTAAATCCTTTATATTAAGTTTGCTTGCTTGCTTGCGTGCTTGCTTGCTTAGGACCGTGCAAATCTTTCGCTCGTTTTTTAACCCACTTCCCGTGATCCAATCGAGCTGACATTTTGCACACAGACTCGTTGTGCGTGACAATTGATGTTCGTGAATTTTTTTTCCCAAAATTTTACACTGTTTAGGGAAAACAAATTAAATATTTAATTACCAATTGCTTAATGGTGGCAGACAATCATCTGACCCATAGGTGGCAGCCATCTCAAGCCAGAGGACGAGAGGACTCTAGCCGCCACGCATATAAAGGATTTAAAAACTTTTAAAGGATTTAAAACTTTGTTTTTAAATCCTTTATATTAAGTTTGCTTGCTTGCTTGCTTGCGTGCTTGCTTGCGACCGTGCAAATCTTTCGCTCGTTTTTTAACCCCCTTCCCGTGATCCAATCGAGCTGACATTTTGCACACAGACTCGTTGTTGCGAGACAATTAATGTTCGTGAATTTTTTTTCCAAAATTTTACACTTTTTAGGGAAAACAAATTAAATATTTAATTACCAATTGCTTAATACTGGCAGACAATCATCTGACCCATAGGTGGCAGCCATCTCAAGCCAGAGGACGAGAGGACTCTAGCCGCCACGCATATAAAGGATTTAGAGTGAAACACTTTGTTTTTACGGGTTATACTTGTTACTGTTTGGCCGTGTGTCGGGTGGTGGAGGGTTACGACACATTTATGAATAATAACGCGATCTAACACCCAAAAATCGTTGATTATGAGTCATTATCATCACCACATCACCATCATCATCGTCATCATTGTCGTGAATGATGACGCTATACAGCACGAATTTTATGCCAGGGTACTAAGTGTTCTTTTCTAATCGCTAATGCCTCTAAGGCGCACAGAATCATTTGGGTCTGACCCTGCCAAGGCAACACAGCAGGCTGGACTCGAAATTCAATAAATCTAGGAGCGAACTTGGAAAGGCAACATCATCATTTCATTTTCTTGGTACTTTCGGTAAAGTCGTCACGTAGAAAGGAAATAATAAAATAATAAAACATAATAAAATACAATTCTCACGACGTTTCGGCCACAACGCAAGCAGCCGTCCTCAGGTGAAGAATGAATGAAGAATGAAACACCACCAAGCTTTTTCATTCAAACACCACCAAGCTTTTTCATTCTTCACCTGAGGACGGCTGCTTGCGTTGTGGCCGAAACGTCGTGATAATTATTTTATTATGTTTTATTTTTATTATTTTATTACTTCCCTTCTACGTGGTGACTTTACCGAAACAACCAAGAAGATAGAAAACAACACTTACTACCCGGCAACAAAAACGTAAAATGTTTGATTGTTACACGGCGATCATGATTATCATCGAATGACAACGTGGATATTGCCGGAGAGTAGCGAACAACGCTCACGCGGCCGCTGATTGGATGGCGGGTAGACCATGTGACCGGTGATGTCACAAAGGGGGGGGGTGGGGCAGGCACGGAGACACGCCCATAACCAGAGAGACACGTGCAGAGAGACGACAACAACCGCCATTCGCCACTAAGTGGCGGTGACGTCCCCACGACGCTTGTGCCAGGCAATGTGCACCTTGAGGCTACCACGTGAAGTGTCGAACGCCCGCTGGCAGGAGGTCACGGGGCAGACCCAGCAGGTGCCACGGGTCGACTGACCGAGATGACCGAGATGACTGGCTGATGCACCACCTGTGCCCCCTACTGTACCAACTCGCTGTGCTTTAGCCACCGAGAGACACACACAGAGACACAAACACTGCACCATAGACTCTACACTGTCCATAGACTCAACACTGCCACCCATAGACTCAGCACTGCCATAGACTCAGCACTACCACCCATAGACTCAACACTGCACCATAGACTCAACACTGTCCATAGACTCAACACTGCACCATAGACTCAACAATGCCCATAGACTCAACACTGCACCATAGACTCAACACTGTCCATAGACTCAACACTGCACCATACACTCAACACTGCACTATAGACTCAACACTGCCCAAAGACTCAACAATGCCACCCATAGACTCAACACTGCCACCCATAGACTCAGCACTGCACCATAGACTCAACACTGCCACCCATAGACTCAACACTGCCCATAGACTCAACACTGCACCATAGACTCAACACTGCACCATAGACTCAACACTGCCACCCATAGACTCAACACTGCCCCATAGACTCAGCACTGCACCATAGACTCAACACTGCCACCCATAGACTCAACACTGCCCATAGACTCAACACTGCACCACAGACTCAACACTGCACCATAGACTCAACACTGCACCAAAGACTCAACACTGCCACCCATAGACTCAGCACTGCCCCCCATAGACTCAACACTGCACCATAGACTCAACACTGCCACCCATAGACTCAACACTGCCCATAGACTCAACACTGCACCATAGACTCAACACTGCCCCATAGACTCAGCACTGCACCATAGAGTCAACACTGCACCATAGACTCAACACTGCACCATAGACTCAAGACTGCCCATAGACTCAACACTGCCACCCATAGACTCAACACTGCACCATAGACTCAACACTGCCACCCATAGACTCAACACTGCCCATAGACTCAAGACTGCCCATAGACTCAACACTGCCACCCATAGACTCAACACTGCACCATAGACTCAAACTGCACCATAGACTCAACACTGCCACCCATAGACTCAGCACTGCCCCCCATAGACTCAGCACTGCACCATAGAATCAACACTGCCCATAGACTCAACACTCCATGCCTCTCTACCCGTGTCTCTATTTCCGTGTCTCCCTTCGTGTCTCTCTCTCCCCGTGTCTCTCTCTCCCCGTGTCTCTCTCCCCGTGTCTCTCTCCCCGTGTCTCTCTCCCCGTGTCTCTCTCCCCGTGTCTCTCTCCCCGTGTCTCACTCTTCGTGTCTCTCTCCCCGTGTCTCTCTCTCCCCGTGTCTCTCTCTCCCCGTGTCTCTCTCTCCCCGTGTCTCTCTCCCCGTGTCTCTCTCCCCGTGTCTCTCTCCCCGTGTCTCTCTCTCCCCGTGTCTCTCTCCCCGTGTCTCTCCCCGTGTCTCTCTCCCCCTGTCTCTCTCCCCGTGTCTCTCTCCCCGTCTCTCTCTCTCCGTGTCTCTCTCCCCGTGTCTCTCTCCCCGTGTCTCACTCTCCGTGTCTCTCCCTCCGTGTCTCTCTCCCCGTGTCTCTCTCACCGTGTCTCTCTCCCCGTGTCTCTCTCCCCGTGTCTCTCTCCCCGCGTTTCTCCCTCCGTGTCTCTCTCCCCGTGTCTCTCCCCGTGTCTCTCTCCCCGTGTGTCTCTCCCCGTGTGTCTCTCTCCCCGTGTCTCTCTCCCCGTCTCTCTCTCCCCGTGTCTCTCTCCCCGCGTCTCTCTCCGTGTCTCTCTCTCCCCGTGTCTCTCTCTCTTCGTGTCTCTCCCCGTGTCTCTCTCTCACTCCCCGTGTCTCTCTCTCCGTGTCTCCCCCGTGTCTCTCTCTCCGTCTCTCTCTCCCCATGTCTCTCTCTCTCACTCCCCGTGTCTCTCTCTCCGTGTCTCTCTCTCCCCGTGTCTCTCTCCGTGTCTCTCTCTCCGTGTCTCTCTCCCCGTGTCTCTCGCCGTGTCTCTCTCTCCCCGTGTCTCTCTCTCCCCGTGTCTCTCTCTCCCCGTGTCTCTCTCTCTCTGTGTCTCTCTCCCCGTGTCTCTCTCTGCGTGTCTCTCTCTCCGTGTCTCTCTCCCCGTGTCTCTCTCTCCCCGTGTCTCTCTCTCTCCGTGTCTCTCTCCCCGTCTCTCCCCGTGTCTCTCTCTGTCTCTCTCTCCCCGCGTCTCTCTCTGCGTGTCTCTCTCCCCGTGTCTCTCCCCGTGTCTCTCTCTGCGTGTCTCTCTCCCCGTCTCTCCCCGTGTCTCTCTCTGTCTCTCTCTCCCCGCGTCTCTCTCCCCGTGTCTCTCTCCCCGTGTCTCTCTCTCCCCGTGTCTCTCTCTCTCCGTGTCTCTCTCCCCGTCTCTCCCCGTGTCTCTCTCTGTCTCTCTCTCCCCGCGTCTCTCTCCCCGTGTCTCTCTCTCCCCGTGTCTCTCTCTCTCCGTGTCTCTCTCCCCGTCTCTCCCGTGTCTCTCTCTGTCTCTCACTCCCCGTGTCTCTCTCTCTCCCCGTGTCTCTCTCTCCCATCTCACCCCGTGTCTCTCTCCCCGTGTCTCTCCCCGTGTCTCTCTCCCCGCGTCTCTCTCCCCGTGTCTCTCAGCCATCGTCCCCTCCCAGCCTCAGCTCTGCCGTGGCCTTCTGAAGCTCCGAGCTGATTCGCCGACCCGGACTCTCCTCGCAATCCGATTGGCCGCTCTCTGTGCCTGCCCCGGCCTCCTCCGATTGGTCGGTCTCCACAGACCCCGCCGCCACCGCCGATTGGCCGGGACCCGCCCCCCCGAAAGCCGCCTCCTCCTCCTCCGATTGGCCGTCGTCCCGGGAGGCTACGGGCGCCCGGGGTCCCGGCCAATCGGGACGCGCCTTCTTGTCGCCGTGGTGACGGGAGGGGAGGGGGGGCAAGGTGCGGGGGGAGGGTGGGGGGCGGCCCTCGCTCCAGCGCCGCTTGAGGCGCATCTTCAACGGCATCAGACCCCCGGGTGATGTCACTTCCTGTCCGCGGGGACCCACTTCCTGTCCCCAAGGAACCACTTCCTGTCCACGGGATTCCACTTCCTGTGCACGGGAGTCCACTTCCTGTCCGTGGGGACTCACTTCCTGTCTCCGCGGAACCACTTCCTGTCCACGGGAGTCCACTTCCTGTTTCCGCGGAACCACTTCCTGTCCACGGAGACCCACTTCCTGTTCACGGAGAACCACTTCCTGTCCACGGGATTCCACTTCCTGCCGACGGACAACAACGTGGCTCTCACTCTCCCCAAGAGCACGGCCGCCACCGCCACCGCCACCACCGCCACCACCGCCACCACCGCCACCACCGCCACCACCACCCGCGGTCTCCCGAACGCCAAATCCGCCGGTCTTTTCCCCTTCCGAGTACCCAACGGCAGACCCTTCCGAGTACCCAAAACCTCCCGTCTTTTCCCCTCCGAGTACCCAAACCCTCCCGTCTTTTCCCCGCGCCCGACGCCGTTACCGCTTCTCCCGGCGCCTGCCTCCCCGGCTCCGTCCCGGCACCGCTGCCTCTCGACGGCTTCGCGACGCCCGCCCACCGCCAGGCCCCGGGGCCTTCCGCAGGCTTCGCTGAGGGAGCGGCCCCTTGGGAGGCGACCCCGCTCGGACGCCTCAACCGCCGCCTCCCTCGCCCTCCAACCGTCGCAGCCGAAGGTCGTTGTGGTCGGTGAGGCTGCTGCTGCCGCTGTTGACGACGACGATGACGCTGCCGCTGAAAACGACGGAGTCTCGACACCGCCTCCGTGACCACCTCCTCCTCGATGTCCGCCCCTCTCCTCCACCTCCTCGTGGTGGCGGCCGCCCGCCCCCGCGGCATTCTGGGTTGCCGCCCCGCTCCCGTTGGCGGCCGCGGCAATCGCCGACGATGACGACTTCACCATCGTCGGCAGCGGCGCTCCAAACACCTCATCGTCGTCGTCATCGTCCTCAAGGTCCAGATCCTCCGGGGCTAACAGCTCCTCGTCGCTGATGTCCGTCACCTCGACGGTGGTGTCGTCCTCGCCCCCCGGGGACAACGAGGCACAGCGGGGCGGGGATGACGGTGACGGTGACGGCGAGCAACCCTCGCCCGCCGTGGCCTCCCCGCCGATCTCTCCTCCCGCCCCCGTCGGCGTGGCAACCCCTTGGCCTACTACTCCACCACCACCACTACCACCACCAGCTGCGGCTGCGGCGGCGGCGGCAGCGGCCATCTTCCCCTTGCGTCCCAGGGGCGGAGGTTGTAGTTTGAACTTGAAGCCGGATTCTCTCTCGTCATCCGAATCTTCAGGCTCATGCCGCTGATGATGCTGCTGCTGCTGCTGCCGATGCTGCTGCTGCTGCAGCTGGTGATGGTGCAGCTGCTGATAATGCTGCTGCTGCTGATGATGCTGCTGCTGCAGTGACAAAAAGTGCAACAGGTTCTGCTGCTGCTGCTGGTGGTGGTGGTGAAACGCCGGGGACAGAGGCATGCCGGCGGAGGAGCCCCCCGGCAAAAGAAGGCCGCCTCCTCCTCCACCTCCTCCTCCACCTCCTCCACCTCCCGGCCCGCCGATTCGCTGAGGCTGGGGTACGACCAACAATCCACCGCCGCCACCGCCACCACCGCCGCCACCACCAGCCCAGGAAGCGGCCAAAGAGCCGTGCAGGGGGTAGTGGGGGAACGTCCGCGGCGAGAGGTGGTAGTTGTAGACGGACCTTGCGTGCGCCTCCAGGTACCGCTTGAGATCCTCCGCTGAGAACGAGAAGTGACCGCCGCCACCGCCGCCACCGCCGGAGGAGGGAGGCCGTAGACCACCGCCGATGGGGCTGCAAAGTGACGATGGCGACGGCGAGAAGGGCAGGGAGCCGGAGGGCAACGGAGGGGAGAAGGGACTGAGGGGGTCCGTGTAGACCGCTGCACCACGTTGCTGCGGGAGGTGAGGGTGGTGCTGGTGGTGGTGGTTGTTGTTGTTGTTGTGTTGCGGGTGGCTCCCGACTGCGGCCGACGATGCGGTTGAAGAGGACGAGGAGGATGAGGAGGGGGGGGCGGAGAGCAGCCGAGAGGAGGATGAGGAGGAGGATGAGGGGAGAAATGAACGGAAGACAGGGCCCAGGCTCCCGGAAGCTCCGACGCCGACGCCGCCGCCAAAGTGAAACGGAAAGTGCATCGGCTGCTGCTGCTGCTGCTGTTGTTGTTGGTGGTGGCCGTGTCCGTGGTGGCCGTGGTGGTGGTGGTGGTGGCCGTGGTTGTTGTTGTTGTTGTTGCCGCCGTGGTTCAGCGGCTGGGGGGGCAACATCGCGGCCGACGACGGAGGGGGGGGGCGGACGCGGAAGAGGCGACGGACGACGATGAGGTGGCAGCAGCAGTAACAGAGGCGGCGTTGACCCCGTGGCGACGGGCCTCCTCCAGGAGGAGCAGGTGGTGGTGGTGGTGGTTGTTGTTGTTGTTGCTGCTGCTGTTGGTGGTGGCGGTGGTGACGGTGGATGAGAGGTCATCGAGTTCGGAGGAGGTAGTGGCGTCGCTGCAGTCGCTGACGCTGCCGCCGCGAGCGGAGCGCCTGGGGGAAGCAGGGGGGAGAGACACAGGGAGAAAGAGAGACACAGTGAGACAGAAACAGAGAGACAGAGACACAGAGAAAGACACACACAGAGACACAGACACAGAAAATCACACAGAGACACAAAGACACACACACAGACACACACACAGACACACACACAGACACACACACAGACACACACACACACACACAGACATACACACACACAGACACACACACAGACACACACACAGACACACACAGACACACACACAGACACACACAGACACACACACACAGACACACACACAGACACCAGCACCACACACCACACAGACACACAGACACCAGACACACCACACACACAGACACCCACACACAGACACACACACACCACACAGACACACACACACACAGACACACACACACAGTCACACACACACAGACACACAGACACACACACACAGACACACACACACAGTGTACACACACACACAGACACACACACACCCAGTGTACACACACACACAACTACACACCCACACACACACGCAGACTCACCTGCCCTGACTGAAGCCTAGCTGGAAAGGCCCCGTCCCCGTTGGCGTGGCGACGGAGCCGTAGCCGGAGGTGACGGTGGCCGGGGAGTGCAGGGGGGGGCCAGGGGCGAGGGGAGGGGGGCCAGGGGGGAGGGGAAGGGGCGAGGGGGGAGGGGGGAGGGGAGGGGGAAGGAAAAACGAGATGCGGCCGAAGGAACGGCGGGGGCACTCTGGGGCACCGGGCCTACAGAGGAGAGAGGGTGAGTGGTGAGTGGGTGAGTGGGTGGGTGAGTGGGTGGGTGAGTGGGTGGGTGAGTGGGTGGGTGAGTGGGTGGGTGGGTGAGTGAGTGGGTGAGTGAGTGGGTGGGAGAGAGGGTGAGTGGTGGTCAGTGGGTGGGTGA
>WFAB01003979.1:0-10668 GCA_018977245.1 Lethenteron camtschaticum
GATGGTGGTGATGATGGTGATGGTGGTGGTGGTGATGGTGGTGGTGGTGGTGATGGGTGGTGGTGATGGGGTGATGAGTGGTGATGATGGTAGTGGTGGTGGTGATGGGTGGTGGTGGTGATGGTGTGGTGATTGGGTGTGGTGATGGTTAGTGGTGATGTGGGGGGTGATGGTGGTGATGGTGATGATCACCTTGAACGATGAGAGAGTTGACCCTGACGACGAGTAGACGGTGATTGTGATGATGGCAGTGATGGTAGTGATAGTGATGGTAGTGATGGTGATGGTAGTGGTGATGGTGATGATGGTGATGATGGTGGTGATGGTGATGTTAGTGATGGTGGTGATGGTGGTGATGATGGTGGTGATGGTGGTGATGGTGGTGGTGATGGTGGTGATGGTGGTGATGGTGGTGGTGATGGTGGTGATGGTGGTGGTGATGGTGGTGATGGTGGTGGTGATGGTGGTGATGGTGGTGGTGATGGTGGTGATGGTGATGGTGATGTTAGTGATGGTGGTGATGATGGTAGTGATGGTGGTGATGGTAGTGATGATGGTGATGATGGTGGTGGTGGTGGTGGTGATGTTAGTGATGGTGGTGATGGTGATGATGGTGGTGATGGTAGTGATGGTGGTGGTGATGGTGGTGATGGTGGTAGTGATGGTGATGATGGTGGTGATGGTGATGGTGATGTTAGTGATGGTGGTGATGGTGATGATGGTGGTGATGGTAGTGATGGTAGTGATGGTGGTGATGGTGGTGATGGTGGTGGTGATGGTAGTGATGGTGGTGATGGTAGTGATGATGGTGGTGATGGTGGTGATGGTGGTGATGGTAGTGATGATGGTGGTGATGGTGGTGGTGATGGTAGTGATGGTGGTGATGGTAGTGATGATGGTGGTGATGGGGGTGATGGTGGTGATGATGGTAGTGGTGGTGGTGATGGTGGTGGTGATGGTGATGATGGTAGTGGTGGTGGTGATGGTGATGGTGATGATGGTGATGATGGTAGTGGTGGTGGTGATGGTGGTGGTGATGGTGGTGATGGTGGTGATGTTAGTGGTGATGGGGGTGATGGTGGTGATGGTGATGATCACCTTGAACGATGAGAGAGTTGACCCTGACGACGAGTAGACGGTGATTGTGATGATGGCAGTGATGGTAGTGATAGTGATGGTAGTGATGGTGATGGTAGTGGTGATGGTGATGATGGTGGTGGTGATGGTGGTTATGATGGTGGTGATGGTGGTGATGGTGGTGATGGTGATGTTAGTGATGGTGGTGATGGTGGTGGTGATGGTGGTGATGGTGGTGATGGTGGTGATGATGGTGGTGATGGTAGTGATGGTAGTGATGGTGGTGATGTTAGTGATGATGGTGATGATGGTGGTGATGGGGGTGATGATGGTAGTTACGGTGAGACCAGGCCAGCGACAGCACGCGCCCACTCTTCCACTAGGGTGGGGTGATGGTAGTGATGGTGTTAGTGATGGTGGTGGTGGTGATGGTGATGGTGGTGATGGTGGTGATGGTGGTGGTGGTGGTGATGTTAGTGATGGTGGTGGTGATGGTAGTGATGGTGGTGATGGTGATGGTAGTGATGGTGGTGGTGATGGTAGTGATGGTGGTAGTGATGATGGTGGTGATGGTGATGATGGTGGTAGTGATGGTGATGGTAGTGATGGTAGTGATGGTGATGATGGTGGTAGTGATGGTGATGATGATAGTGATGGTAGTGGTGGTGATGATGGTGGTAGTGATGGTGATGGTAGTGATGGTGATGATGGTGGTAGTGATGGTGATGATGATAGTGATGGTAGTGGTGGTGATGATGATGATAGTGATGGTAGTGATGGTGATGATGGTAGTGGTGGTAGTGGTGGTGATGATGGTAGTGATGGTGGTGATGGTGATGATGATAGTGATTGTAGTGATGGTAGTGGTGGTAGTGGTGGTGATGATGGTAGTGATGGTAGTGGTAGTGGTAGTGGTGATGATAGTGATGATAGTGGTGGTAGTGGTAGTGGTGATGATGGTAGTGATGGTAGTGATGGTGATGATGGTAGTGATGGTAGTGGTAGTGGTGATGGTAGTGATGGTAGTGGTAGTGGTGATGATAGTGATGGTAGTGGTGGTAGTGGTAGTGGTGATGATGGTAGTGATGGTAGTGGTGGTGATGATGGTAGTGATGGTGATGGTGGTAGTGATGGTGGTGATGGTGATGATGGTAGTGATAGTGATGATAGTGATGGTAGTGATGGTAGTGATGATAGTGATGGTGGTGGTGATGGTGATGATGGTGGTGATGGTAGTGATGGTAGTGATGGTGATGGTGGTGATGGTGGTAGTGATGGTGGTGATGGTGATGGTGGTGGTGATGGTGGTGGTGGTGATGGTGGTAGTGATGGTGGTGATGGTAGTGATGGTGATGGTGGTAGTGATGGTGGTGATGGTGGTGATGGTGGTGATAGTGATGGTGGTGGTGGTGATGGTGGTGGTGATGGTGATGATGGTAGTGATAGTGATGATAGTGATGGTAGTGATGGTAGTGATGGTAGTGATGGTAGTAGTAGTGATGGTGATGATGGTAGTGATGGTAGTGATGGTAGTAGTAGTGATGGTGATGATGGTGGTGATGTTGTCCACCTTGAACGATGACAGAGTTGACCCTGACGACGAGTAGACGGTGATTGTGGTAGTGATGATGGTGATGGTGATGATGGTAGTGATAGTGATGGTAGTGATGGTAGTGATGGTAGTAGTAGTGATGATGGTGGTAGTGATGGTAGTGGTGGTGATGATGGTGGTAGTGATGGTGATGGTAGTGATGGTAGTGATGGTGATGATGGTAGTGATGGTAGTGGTGGTAGTGGTGGTGATGATGGTAGTGATGGTAGTGATGGTAGTGGTAGTGGTGATGATGATAGTGATGGTAGTGATGGTGATGATGATAGTGATGGTAGTGATGGTGATGATGGTAGTGATGGTAGTGGTGGTGGTGATGATGATAGTGATGGTAGTGATGGTGGTAGTGGTGGTAGTGATGATGGTGATAGTGATGGTGGTAGTGATGGTAGTGGTGGTGATGATGATGGTAGTGATGGAAGTGATGGTGGTAGTGGTGGTAGTGATGATGGTGATAGTGATGGTGGTAGTGATGATGGTGATGGTGATGATGGTAGTGATAGTGATGATAGTGATGGTAGTGATGGTAGTGATGGTAGTAGTAGTGATGATGATGGTGGTGATGTTGTCCACCTTGAACGATGACAGAGTTGACCCTGACGACGAGTAGACGCTGATTGTGGTAGTGATGATGGTGATGATGATGGTGGTGATGGTGGTGATGGTGATGATGATGGTGGTGATGGTGATGGTGATGATAATAGTGATGGTAGTGGTGGTAGTGATGGTAGTAGTAGTGATGGTGATGATGGTGGTGATGTTGTCCACCTTGAACGATGACAGAGTTGACCCTGACGACGAGTAGACGCTGATTGTGGTAGTGATGGTGATGGTAGTGATGATGGTGATGGTAGTGATGGTGATGATGGTAGTGATAGTGATGGTAGTGATGGTAGTGATGGTAGTGATGGTAGTGATGATGATGGTGGTGATGTTGTCCACCTTGAACGATGACAGAGTTGACCCTGACGACGAGTAGACGCTGATTGTGGTAGTGATGATGGTGATGATGATGGTGGTGATGGTGGTGATGGTGATGATGATGGTGGTGATGGTGATGGTGATGATAATAGTGATGGTAGTGGTGGTAGTGATGGTAGTAGTAGTGATGGTGATGATGGTGGTGATGTTGTCCACCTTGAACGATGACAGAGTTGACCCTGACGACGAGTAGACGCTGATTGTGGTAGTGATGGTGATGGTAGTGATGGTGATGATGGTAGTGATAGTGATGGTAGTGATGGTAGTGATGGTAGTGATGGTAGTGATGATGATGGTGGTGATGTTGTCCACCTTGAACGATGACAGAGTTGACCCTGACGACGAGTAGACGGTGATTGTGGTAGTGATGGTGATGATGGTGATGGTAGTGATGGTGATGGTAGTGATGGTGATGATGGTAGTGATAGTGATGGTAGTGATGGAAGTGATGGTAGTGATGGTAGTGATGGTGATGGTGGTGATGTTGTCCACCTTGAACGATGACAGAGTTGACCCTGACGACGAGTAGACGGTGATTGTTGGACGCACCGACAGCTTCTCCTGGTCATCCTTCATGAGCGCTGGGGTCACACGGGGTCACACGGGGTCACACGGGGTCACACGGGGTCACAGTGATGACGTCACTGATGACGTCACTGATGATGATGTCACTGATGATGATGTCACTGATGATGATGTCACTGATGTCACTAATGACGTCACTGATGATGATGCCACTGATGATGATGTCACTGATGATGCCACTGATGATGTCACTGATGATGATGTCACTGATGATGATGTCACTGATGATGATGTCACTGATGTCACTAATGACGTCACTGATGATGATGTCACTGATGATGATGTCACTGATGATGACGTCACTGATGATGATGCTACTGATGTCATTGATGATGATGTCACTGATGATGATGTCACTGATGATGATGTCACTGATGATGACGTCACTGATGATGATGCTACTGATGTCATTGATGATGATGTCACTGATGATGATGTCACTGATGATGATGTCACTGATGTCACTAATGACGTCACTGATGATGATGCCACTGATGATGATGTCACTGATGATGCCACTGATGATGTCACTGATGATGATGTCACTGATGTCACTGATGATGATGTCACTGATGATGATGTCACTGATGTCACTGATGATGATGTCACTGATGATGATGTCACTGATGATGATGTCACTGATGATGACTTCACTGATGATGATGCCACTGATGTCATTGTTGACGTCACTGATGATGACGTCACTGGCTGATGACGTCACTGATGATGTCACTGCTGATGACGTCACTGATGATGATGTCACTGATGACGATGTCACTGATGATGTTGTCACTGATGATGATGTCACTGATGTCACTAATGACTTCACTGATGATGACGTCACTGATGTCATTGATGATGTCACTGATGATGACGTCACTGATGATGACGTCACTGATGATGACGTCACTGCCCCCCCCCCACTCACCCACGGGGCCGCCGTGCTGAGCGGCCGCCACCAGGTGACCCTTGACTCAAAGCGATCCGCCCACGACATGCAGTAGAGCTCCTCACGTCTGGGGCACGGGGGGGGTCATGGGGGTCATGGGGGTCATGGGGGGTCAAGGGGGGGGGTCATGGGGGGGGTCATGGGGGGGGTCATGGGGTCAAAGGGGGTCATGGGGGGGGTCATGGGGGGTCAGGGCGGGTCATGGGGGTCATGGGGGGTCATGGGGGGTTATGGAAGGGGTCAAGGGGGGTCATGGGGGTCATGGGAGGTTATGGGGGGGGGTCAAGGGGGGTCATGGGGGGAGTCATGGGGGGTCATGGGGGGGGTCATGGGGGTCATGGGGGGTCATGGGGGAGTCATGGGGGGGTCATGGGGGATCATGGGGGAGTCATGGGGGTCATGGGGGGTCATGGGGGAGGTCATGGGGGTCATGGGGGAGTCATGGGGGTCATGGGAGAGGTCATGGGGGAGGTCATGGGGGGTCAAGGGGGGTCATGGGGGAGGTCATGGGAGGGTCATGGGACGTCATGGGGGGTCATGGGGGAGTCATGGGGGGTCATGGGGGAGTCATGGGGGAGTCATGGGGGGGTCATGGGGGTCATGGGGGGTCATGGGGGAGGTCATGGGGAGGTCATGGAAGGGTCATGATGGGGTCATGGAGGGGGGGTCATGGAGGGGGGTCATGATGGGGTCATGGGGGTCATGGGGGGGTCATGGAGGGGAGGGGGTCATGGGGGAGGTCATGGGAGGGGCATGGGGGGTCATGGGGGGTCATGGGGGAGGTCATGTGAGGGTCATTGTGGGTGGTGAGTGGTGAGTGGGTGTGTGGGTGAGTGGGTGTGTGGGTGAGTGTGTGAGTGGTGAGTGAGGGTGTGGGTGAGTGTGTGAGTGGTGAGTGAGTGGGTGGTGAGTGTGAGGGTGAGTGTGTGGGTGAGTGCGTGGGTGAGTGGGTGTGTGGGTGAGTGCGTGGGTGAGTGGGTGTGTGGGTGAGTGGGTGTGTGGGTGAGTGAGTGGGTGAGTGGGTGTGTGGGTGAGTGGGTGAGTGAGCGAGTGAGTGGGTGAGTGTGAGGGTGAGTGTGTGGGTGAGTGCGTGGGTGAGTGTGTGGGTTAGTGTGTGGGTGAGTGAGTGGGTGGTGAGTGAGTGGGTGGTGAGTGTGAGGGTGAGTGTGTGGGTGAGTGTGTGGGTGAGTGTGTGAGTGAGTGAGTGGTGAGTGTGTGGATGAGTGGTGAGTGTGAGTGTGTGTGGGTGAGTGCGTGGGTGAGTGTGTGGGTGAGTGGGTGAGTGAGTGTGTGGGTGAGTGCCTGAGTGGGTGAGTGGGTGAGTAAGTGGTGAGTGTGAGGGTGAGTGAGTGGGTGAGTGAGTGAGTGTGTGGGTGAGTGCCTGAGTGGGTGAGTAAGTGTGAGTGTGGGTGAGTGAGTAGGTGAGTGAGTGGGTGAGTGAGTGGGTGAGTGGGTGAGTGAGTGTGTGAGTGAGTGGTGGTGGGTGAGTGAGTGGGTGGGTGAGTGGGTGAGTGAGTGGGTGAGTGGGTGGGTGAGTGAGTGGTTGAGTGAGTGAGTGGGTGAGTGAGTGGGTGAGTGAGTGTGTGAGTGAGTGGGTGAGTGTGTGGGTTTAGTGAGTGTGTGGGTGAGTGTATGAGTGAGTGGGTGAGTGAGTGAATGGGTGAGTGGGTGAGTGAGTGTGTGAGTATGTGGGTGAGTGGTGAGTGTGTGAGTGGGTGGGTGAGTGAGTGAGTGTGTGAGTGGTGAGTGTGTGGTGAGTGTGTAGGTGAGTGAGTGGTGAGTGTGTGGTGAGTGTGTGGGTGAGTGAGTGGTGAGTGAGTGTGTGGGTGAGTGTGTGGGTGAGTGGGTGAGTGTGTGAGTGAGTGTTTGGGTGAGTGAGTGTTTGGGTGAGTGAGTGGTGGGTGAGTGAGTGGTGAGTGAGTGGTGAGTGTGTGAGTGGGTGGGTGAGTGAGTGAGTGGGTGAGTGAGTGGGTGAGTGAGTGAGTGCGTGGTGAGTGAGTGAGTGGGTGAGTGGGTGGGTGAGTGAGTGGGTGAGTGGTGGGTGTGTGGGTGAGTGAGTGGGTGAGTGGGTGAGTGTGTGAGTGGTGAGTGTGTGGGTGAGTGAGTGTATGAGTGAGTGTATGAGTGAGTGGTGAGTGAGTGGCTGAGTGAGTGAGTGAGTGGTGAGTGATGGTGAGTGAGTGGCTGAGTGAGTGGTGAGTGAGTGGCTGAGTGAGTGAGTGGCTGAGTGAGTGAGTGGCTGAGTGAGTGAGTGGCTGAGTGAGTGAGTGTGTGAGTGGGTGAGTGAGTGGTGAGTGAGTGGCTGAGTGAGTGAGTGGCTGAGTGAGTGAGTGGCTGAGTGAGTGAGTGTGTGAGTGGGTGAGTGAGTGGTGAGTGAGTGGCTGAGTGAGTGAGTGGTGAGTGATGGTGAGTGAGTGGATGAGTGAGTGGCTGAGTGAGTGAGTGGCTGAGTGAGTGAGTGAGTGGCTGAGTGAGTGAGTGAGTGGCTGAGTGAGTGAGTGGCTGAGTGAGTGAGTGGCTGAGTGAGTGAGTGGGTGAGTGAGTGAGTGGCTGAGCGAGTGAGTGGCTGAGTGAGTGAGTGGGTGAGTGGGTGGGTGAGTGAGTGGTGAGTGAGTGGCTGAGTGAGTGAGTGTGTGAGTGAGTGAGTGTGTGAGTGAGTGAGTGGCTGAGTGAGTGAGTGGGTGAGTGAGTGAGTGGCTGAGTGAGTGAGTGGCTGAGTGAGTGAGTGGCTGAGTGAGTGAGTGGCTGAGTGAGTGGCTGAGTGAGTGGGTGAGTGGTGAGTGATGGTGAGTGAGTGGCTGAGTGAGTGGCTGAGTGAGTGAGTGGCTGAGTGAGTGAGTGGCTGAGTGAGTGAGTGGCTGAGTGAGTGAGTGGCTGAGTGAATGAGTGGCTGAGTGAGTGAGTGGGCTGAGTGAGTGGCTGAGTGAGTGAGTGGTGAGTGAGTGAGTGGCTGAGTGAGTGAGTGGCTGAGTGAGTGTGTGGGTGAGTGGCTGAGTGAGTGTGTGAGTGAGTGGGTGAGTGAGTGGGTGAGTGAGTGGCTGAGTGAGTGAGTGAGTGGCTGAGTGAGTGAGTGTGTGAGTGAGTGGGTGAGTGAGTGGTGAGTGAGTGGTGAGTGAGTGAGTGGCTGAGTGAGTGAGTGGGTGAGTGAGTGGTGAGTGAGTGGTGAGTGAGTGGTGAGTGAGTGAGTGGCTGAGTGAGTGAGTGGGGTGAGTGAGTGGGTGAGTGAGTGGCTGAGTGAGTGAGTGGCTGAGTGAGTGAGTGGCTGAGTGAGTGAGTGGCTGAGTGAGTGTGTGAGTGAGTGAGTGGCTGAGTGAGTGAGTGGCTGAGCGAGTGAGTGGCTGAGTGAGTGAGTGAGTGGCTGAGTGAGTGAGTGGCTGAGTGAGTTAGTGGCTGAGTGAGTGTGTGAGTGAGTGGGTGAGTGAGTGGCTGAGTGAGTGAGTGGCTGAGTGAGTGAGTGGCTGAGTGAGTGAGTGGCTGAGTGAGTGAGTGGCTGAGTGAGTGTGTGAGTGAGTGGCTGAGTGAGTGAGTGGCTGAGTGAGTGAGTGGGTGAGTGAGTGAGTGGCTGAGTGAGTGAGTGGCTGAGTGAGTGAGTGGCTGAGTGAGTGAGTGGCTGAGTGAGTGTGTGAGTGAGTGGGTGAGTGAGTGGGTGAGTGAGTGGGTGAGTGAGTGAGTGAGTGGCTGAGTGAGTGAGTGGCTGAGTGAGTGAGTGGCTGAGTGAGTGAGTGGGTGAGTGAGTGGTGAGTGAGTGGGTGAGTGAGTGGGTGAGTGAGTGTGTGGCTGAGTGAGTGAGTGGGTGAGTGAGTGAGTGGCTGAGTGAGTGAGTGGCTGAGTGAGTGAGTGGTGAGTGAGTGAGTGGCTGAGTGAGTGAGTGGCTGAGTGAGTGTGTGAGTGAGTGGCTGAGTGAGTGGGTGAGTGAGTGTGTGAGTGAGTGGGTGAGTGAGTGGTGAGTGAGTGGCTGAGTGAGTGAGTGTGTGAGTGAGTGGGTGAGTGAGTGGTGGGTGAGTGGTGAGTTGTCAACTCTCCTCACCTATAAAACTTGTCACCCATCGGGTTCCAGTCCGCCGTGACGAGAGACATGGCTGTCTATCTCGTCTCCCTGTGTCCCTGTCTGTCTGTGTGTGTCTCTGTGTGTCTCTGTGTGTGTCTCTGTCTGTGTGTGTCTCTGTGTCTGTGTGTGTGTCTGTGTGTGTGTGTCTCTGTGTGTGTGTCTCTGTGTGTGTGTGTCTCTGTGTGTGTGTCTCTGTGTGTGTGTCTCTGTGTGTCTCTCTGTGTGTCTCTGTCTGTGTGTGTCTCTGTGTCTGTGTGTGTCTGTGTGTGTGTGTCTCTGTGTGTGTGTCTCTGTGTGTGTGTCTCTGTGTCTCTGTGTGTCTCTGTGTCTCTGTGTGTGTCTCTGTATCTCTCTCTCTCTCTGTGTGTGTCTCTGTGTGTGTCTATGTGTCTCTGTGTGTTTCTGTGTGTCTCTGTGTCTCTCTATGTGTGTGTCTCTCTCTCTGTGTGTGTGTCTCTATGTCTCTCTCTCTGTGTCTCTGTGTGTCTCTGTGTGTGTGTCTCTGTGTCTCTGTGTGTGTCTCTGTGTGTCTCTGTGTCTCTCTCTCTGTGTGTCTCTGTTTGTGTGTGTCTCTGTGTCTCTGTGTGTGTCTCTGTGTCTCTGTGTGTGTCTCTGTGTCTCTGTGTGTGTCTCTGTGTGTGTCTCTGTGTCTCTCTGTGTGTGTCTCTGTGTGTGTGTGTGTCTCTGTGTCTCTCTCTGTGTGTGTCTGTGTGTGTCTCTGTGTGTCTCTATGTATCTCTATGTATCTCTGTCTCTCTGTGTCTCTGTGTGTGTCTCTGTGTGTCTCTGTGTGTGTCTCTGTGTGTCTCTGTGTGTCTCTGTGTGTGTCTCTGTGTGTCTCTATGTATCTCTATGTGTCTCTGTCTCTCTGTGTCTCTGTGTGTGTCTCTGTGTCTCTCTATGTGTGTGTGTCTCTGTGTGTGTCTCTGTGTGTGTCTCTGTGTGTGTCTCTGTGTGTGTCTCTGTGTGTGTCTCTCTGTGTGTGTGTCTCTGTGTGTCTCTGTGTGTGTCTCTGTGTCTCTCTATGTGTGTGTGTCTCTGTGTGTGTCTCTGTGTGTCTCTCTCTCTGTGTCTCTGTGTGTGTCTGTGTGTCTCTGTGTGTGTCTCTGTGTGTCTCTGTGTGTCTCTGTGTGTGTCTCTGTGTGTCTCTATGTATCTCTATGTGTCTCTGTCTCTCTGTGTCTCTGTGTGTGTCTCTGTGTCTCTCTGTGTGTCTCTGTCCGTGTCTCTGTGTCTCTCTGTGTGTGTCTCTCTGTGTGTGTCTCTGTGTGTCTCTGTCCGTGTCTCTGTGTCTCTCTCTGTGTGTCTCTGTGTGTGTCTGTGTGTGTCTCTGTGTGTCTCTATGTATCTCTATGTGTCTCTGTCTCTCTGTGTCTCTGTGTGTCTCTGTGTGTCTCTCTGTGTGTGTCTCTGTGTGTG
>WFAB01003980.1:0-10635 GCA_018977245.1 Lethenteron camtschaticum
ACCTCCTGTGTACCGGGCAAGGTGGTCAACATCTCCTAGCCACACACAAATCTACAGCAGCAGCAGCAGGCATCGTCAGGGGTCTGGGGATAGAAACCCACGACCTCCTGTGTACCGGGCGAGGTAGTCAACGTCTCACAGAGGGGCGAGAGAGAGAGACGCAGACTTCAAATCTACAGCAGCAGCGGCAGGCATCGTCAGGGTCTGGGATCGAACTCACGACCTCCTGTGGTACCGGGCAAGGTAGTCAACATCTCACCACTACTATCACCACCACTATCACTACCACCATCACCACCACCATCACTACCATCACCACCATCACCACTACTATCACCACCATCACCACTATTATCACCACCACCATCACCACCACCATCATCATCACCACCACCATCACTACCACCACTATCACCACCATCACTACCATCACCACCATCACCACTACTATCACCACCATCACCACCACCATCATCACCATCACCACCACTACCAGCACCACTACTATCACTACCATCACTACTACCATCACCACCACCACCACCACCACTACAACCATCACCACCATCACCACTATTATCACCACCACCATCACCACCACCACCATCATCATCACCACCACCACCATCACCACCACCATCACTACCACCACTATCACCACCATCACTACCATCACCACCATCACCACCACCATCACCACCACCACTACCACCATCACCACCACCACCACCATCACCACCACCACTACCACCATCACCACCACCATCACCACTACCACCATCACCACCACCACCACCATCACCACCACCACTACCACCATCGCCAAAAAACAAAGATCCCCCTTGCAGCCTTAACAGACTGTAGGGGCAAGTGCTGTCAGCAGCAGCGTCTATGAAGGCTACCGGCACTGTGGCTACACACAGAGGGGTTGGTGTGGCCACCACCACCACCACCACCACGCCACATTGTTGACGTTCACCACAATCCACCGTGCCAGAGACTCGCTTGATGCCGAGCCGATCGATGGGTCCCCCGGGTCTGGAGTCGAACCCAGGTGGCCCAGCGGCAGAGGGTCGCAAGCGGGTTTTGATTCCTTAGCCCCCAGTACCCGTACCCGGCCGCACCAGGGTCGCAAACTCTCCCACTCACTCACTCACTCACCCACTAATTCAGCTACTCACTCACCCACTCACCCACCCACTCACGAACTCACTCACTCACTCACCCACTAATTCAGCTACTCACTCACCCACTCACTCACCCACTCACTCACTCACTCACGAACTCACTCACTCACCCACTAATTCAGCTACTCACTCACTCACCCACTCACCCACCCACTCACCCACTCACGAACTCACTCACTCACCCACTAATTCAGCTACTCACTCACCCACTCACCCACCCACTCACCCACTCACGAACTCACTCACTCACCCACTAATTCAGCTACTCACTCACCCACTCACCCACCCACTCACCCACTCACGAACTCACTCACTCACCCACTAATTCAGCTACTCACTCACCCACTCACCCACCCACTCACCCACTCACGAACTCACTCACTCACCCACCCACTAATTCAGCTACTTACTCACCCACTCACCCACCCACCCACTCACCCACCCACCCACTCACCCACCCACCCACTCACCCACTCACGAACTCACTCACTCACCCACCCACCCACTCACCCACCCACCCACTCACCCACCCACCCACTCACCCACTCACCCACCCACCCACTCACGAACTCACTCACTCACCCACTCAACCAACCAGAGGTCGCAAACGGGTTTTGATTCCTTACTACCCGTACCCGATCGCACCAGGGTCGCAAACGGGTACCCAGCCGGGTACGGGTACCCGTACCCTACCCAAAATGAGTGACAATCACAGTGACTCACCAGTGACTCACGGCCTACCCGTACCCGGCCGCACCAGGGTCATAAACGGGTACCCGTACCCGGCCGTACCCTACCCGTACCCGGCCAGATATCGCAACCGGGTACCCGATACCCGTACCCTACCCGATACCCGGCTACCCGTACCCGGCCGGGTACGGGTAGGGTACGGGTACCCGATTGCGACCTCTGGGATGAAGCCACGTTACAGGCGCGGGTGGGTTGATTCTAGGAGCTTGAATTGTGAGAAGAGACAAGACGTTGGGACATGAGTGACAAACGGTGACTCACCAGTGACTCACGGCCTACCGGCTACCCGTACCCAGCCGGGTACGGGTAGCCGGGTATCGGGTAGGGTACGGGTATAGGGTAGGGTACGGGTATCGGGTAGGGTACAGGTATCGGGTAGGGTACGGGTATCGGGTAGGGTACGGGTATCGGGTAGGGTACTGGTATCGGGTATCGGGTAGGGTACGGGTATCGGGTAGGGTACGGGTATGGGGTAGGGTACGGTATCGGGTACGGGTATCGGGTAGGGTATCGGGTAGGGTACGCGTATCGGGTACGGGTATCGGGTAGGGTACGGGTACGGGTAGCTGGGTATCGGGTAGGGTACGGGTATCGGGTAGGGTACGGGTACGGGTAGCTGGGTATCGGGTAGGGTACGGGTATAGGGTACCCGGTTGCGACCTCTGCCCAGCGTCTCCCAACTGCGTGGGTATCGTTGGGCGCTGCGGTGACGAGGAGATGTTGACTACCTCGCCTGGTACGCAGGAGGTCGTGGGTTCGATCACAGACCCTGACGATGCCTGCTGCTGCTGTATATGTGGAGTCTGTGTCTCTGCCTCTCTCTCCCGTTCTTGAGATTTTAACTGCCTCGCCTGGTATACAGGAGGTCGTGGATTCGATCTCGGACCTGGTTGAATCCTGCTGCTGTTGTATATGTGGAGTCTGTGTCTCTCTCTCGGTCTTGAGATTTTAAATGTCTCGCCTGGTATACAGGAGGTCGTGGGTTCGATCAAAGACCCTGACGATGCCTGCTGCTGTTTGTGGAGTCTGTGTCTCTCTCTCTCTCTCCCGGTCTTGAGATTTTAAATGTATCACCTGGTACGCAGGAGGTCGTGGGTTCGATCTCGGACCCTGACGATGCCTGCTGCTGCTGTTGTATATTTGGAGTCCGTGTCTCTGTCTCTCTTCCCGTGTTGGTCACTCCTCCGTTTTTACCCGTCCACATCTGCGATCGATGTCACCGCGCGTTGAAAGTGTTTGCCTGCTGCAATAAATGTCCACGTGATGATGATGGTGATGATGATATCAGCCACTGTGTCCAGATGTCGTTTGTGAAAGTCGCTCACGAAAGAAAGCTACACACACCGTTCAATGGGCCTTACCTGGTACAAACACAATGTCCTGCTGTGGAGGGAGCTGGTAGGAACACGTCGGGTTACTCGGTCAATGGCCTGCAGGGTCAACGGCCAGGGCAACGTGGTGGATTCCGCAAATATGGCCGACTGTGAGGGCGGGCACAAGCCGGTAGTGAGTAGGTGAAACGTTGAGTTTTATAAGGGCACCACGGGGTGACCAGCCCCTCCCCACCCAGCCCCACCCCTCCCACCCCCCACCCAGCCCCTCCCCACCCAGCCCCTCCCCACCCAGCCCCTCTCTCCCCACCCAGCCCCTCCCCACCCAGCCCCTTCCTACCCAGCCCCTTCCTACCCAGCCCCTCCCCACCCAGCCCCTTCCTACCCAGCCCCTTCCTACCCAGCCCCTCCCCACCCAGCCCCTTCCTACCCAGCCCCTTCCTACCCAGCCCCTCCCCACCCAGCCCCTTCCTACCCAGCCCTTCCTACCCAGCCCCTCCCCACCCAGCCCCTCCCCACCCAGCCCCTCCCCACCGTCCCCCTCCCCACCCAGCCCCTCCCCACCCAGCCCCTCCCCACCCAGCCCCTCTCTCCCCACCCAGCCCCTCTCTGCACGACGGACGGACGCAATAATCCCCTGTGGGCTGGTGTAACCAGTCACAGAAGTTTTAAGGGGCTGGGTGGGGAGGGGGTATTTTAAATTAAATATGAAAAAAAAAATTTCAAAAAAGTGTAAAAAAATTTCATTTTTTTCACGAAAATTAATTGTCTCGCACAACGAGTCTGTGTGCAAAATGTCAGCTCGATTGGATCACGGGAAGTGGGTTAAAAAACGACCGAAAGATTTGCACGGTCCTAAGCAAGCACGCAAGCACGCAAGCAAGCAAGCAAACTTAATATAAAGGATTTAAAAACGACCAAAAGATTTGCACGGTCCTAAGCAAGCACGCAAGCAAGCAAGCGAACTTAATATAAAGGATTTAAAAACGACCAAAAGATTTGCAAGGTCCTAAGCAAGCACGCAAGCAAGCAATCGAACTTAATATAAAGGATTTAAAAACGACCGAAAGATTTGCAAGGGCCTAAGCAAGCACGCAAGCAAGCGAACTTAATATAAAGGATTTAAAAACGACCAAAAGATTTGCAAGGTCCTAAGCAAGCAAGCAAGCAATCGAACTTAATATAAAGGATTTAAAAACGACCAAAAGATTTGCACGGTCCTAAGCAAGCAAGCAAGCAATCGAACTTAATATAAAGGATTTAAAAACGACCAAAAGATTTGCAAGGGCCTAAGCAAGCAAGCAAGCAATCGAACTTAATATAAAGGATTTAAAAAACGACCAAAAGATTTGCACGGTCCTAAGCAAGCACGCAAGCACGCAAGCAATCGAACTTAATATAAAGGATTTAAAAACGACCAAAAGATTTGCACGGTCCTAAGCAAGCACGCAAGCAAGCAAGCAAACTTAATATAAAGGATTTAAAAACGACCAAAAGATTTGCAAGGTCCTAAGCAAGCAAGCAAGCAATCGAACTTAATATAAAGGATTTAAAAACGACCAAAAGATTTGCAAGGGCCTAAGCAAGCAAGCAAGCAATCGAACTTAATATAAAGGATTTAAAAAAAACGAAAACCACGTCCACGATTCTATCGCAACACAAGAGCGGTGGTCATCCGCGCTACCGATCTTGTGTTGCGATGGGAACGTCGTGAATCTTTGTTAATTTAACATTTTATTTCTAGATTTGAAGCTTTCGTGACTGCAATGATTCATATTCTTAGGTTGTTTTCGGTAAAGTCACCGTGTAGGTAAAGAATGTAAATTAATAAAATTAAAATAAAACGAATTAAAATTAAATTTTTTTATTTCAATTTTATTAATTTACATTCTTTACCTACGTGACTTTACCGAAAAAACCTAAGAATTTAACATTTTATTATCATTATTAGTGTACTATCTACGTGCCTCTACCAAACTCCGGCCGTCACAGAAGTTTTAAGGGGCTGGGTGGGGAGGGTGGGGCTGGGTGGGGAGGGTGGGGAGGGAGGGGCTGGGTGGGGAGGGTGGGGAGGGAGGAGCTGGGTGGGGAGGGTGGGGCTGGGTGGGGAGGGTGGGGCTGGGTGGGGAGGGAGGGGCTGGGTGGGGAGGGGCTGGGTGGGGAGGGGCTGGGTGGGGAGGGGCTGGGTGGGGAGGGTGGGGGCTGGGTGGGGAGGGAGGGGGCTGGGTGGGGAGGGGCTGGGTGGGGAGGGGCTGGGTGGGGAGGATGGGGGCTGGGTGGGGCTGGGTGGGGAGGGCTGGGTGGGGAGGGTGGGGGCTGGGTGGGGAGGGAGGGGCTGGGTGGGGAGGGGCTGGGTGGGGAGGGAGGGGCTGGGGGGGGGGTGGGCTGGGTGGGGAGGGGCTGGGTGGGGAGGGTGGGGGCTGGGTGGGGAGGATGGGGGCTGGGTGGGAGGGTGGGGCTGGGTGGGGAGGGGCTGGGGTGGGGAGGGAGGGCTGGGTGGGGAGGGAGGGGCTGGGTGGGGAGGGAGGGGCTGGGTGGGGAGGGAGGGGGAGGGTGGGGAGGGAGGGGTGGGGAGGGTGGGGCTGGGTGGGGAGGGAGGGTGGGGAGGGAGGGGGCTGGGTGGGTGGGAGGATGGGGCTGGGTGGGAGGGGTGGGGCTGGGTGGGGAGGGGCTGGTCACCCCGTGGTGCCCTTATAAAACTCAACGTTTCACCTACTCACTACCGGCTTGTGCCGCCCTCACAATCGGGATTATTGCGGAATACCCCACGCCGCCGTTGACCCTGCAGGCCATTGACCGAGCAACCCGACGTTCCTACCAGCTCCCTCCGCAGGAGGACAATGTGCTAAAAGCAATCGTGTTTGCATTAACCACAACGCTTGTGGTCAGAATGCAAACAAAAAACACACTCTGATCATACTCTATGGGGACCTCATTTGCCAGTAAAAATATGATAATTGGTTCTTTACCCTTCTATCTGGCAACAAAACTGACACCTTTTTGCAAGGAGTCATGTTGAGTTGTGCGCCTTTTGGCGTCATCTGGTCCAACCCATATGAGACTAGGCTCTAAGGAAAGCTGTCTCGGGTGTGGACCAATCAACTTCAAGGACAGTG
The DNA here is from genome assembly GCA_018977245.1 of Lethenteron camtschaticum. Classification (NCBI taxonomy): domain Eukaryota; kingdom Metazoa; phylum Chordata; class Hyperoartia; order Petromyzontiformes; family Petromyzontidae; genus Lethenteron; species Lethenteron camtschaticum. Next base: position 6,385 of record WFAB01003980.1, read on the forward strand.
CACATTATCAGAGTTATGTCTTTTGTTTGTATTTATGGCTGCAGGTATTGCGGTCTATGCAAACATGACTCCTTGCAAAAAGGTGTCAGTTTTGTTGCCAGATAGAAGGGTAAAGAACCAATTATCACTCTGATCATGTTTATTTATTCTCATATTTTGGTATTGGCAAAGGATGTCTGATAAAGTTCAAATCGAGTTCAATATAAAACCGTTGAAAAAAAAAACCCCACTCTCTATAGGGGGCCGCCCATAAATGACGTCACGCACCTATGGGGGGGGGTGGGGGGTCAGACATTTGTGACGATGTGTGACGAGGGGGGGGGGGGAGTTTAAGAAATGTGACGTCGCATCAAAATGCGCAACTTTAAATAAATGTAAGACAACACGTTCTACTTAAATTTCGATTTAAAGCTTCTTTCGTGACTCCAGCAGGGATTCATCTTCTTGGTTCTTTCGGTAAAGTCGTCACGTAGAAGGGAAGTAATAAAATAATTCTCACGACGTTTCGGCCACAACGCAAGCAGCCGTCCTCAGGTGAAGAACAGGTCTGTCGGGGAAACGGCGTATGCTCTTATTATTACTCAGACGCTGTCTCCCCGACAGACCTGGTCTTCACCTGAGGACGGCTGCTTGCGTTGTGGCCGAAACGTCGTGAGAATTATTTTATTACTTCCCTTCTACGTGACGACTTTACCGAAAGAACCAAGAAGATGAATCCCTGCAGTCACGAAAGAAGCTTTAAATCGAAACAAGCAATCATCATCATCAGATGTGAAAAACCACAGCAAGAACATTTGAAAAAAGTGGCGTTTTTTTGCAAAGTTTATTGTTAATAAACTCGTTGCCTCCAAGAGGAAGTTTGTACCCACTACACCTGCCCCCCCCCCGCCCCGCCCGTCTTAAATCAGAGGTCGCAACCGGGTACCCGATACCCGTACCCGACCTGATACCCGTATCCTACCGATACCCGTACCCTACCCGATACCCGGCTACCCGATACCCGTACCCTACCCGATACCTGTACCCTACCCGATACCCGTACCCTACCCGATACCTGTACCCTACCCGATACCCGTACCCTACCCGATACCCGGCTACCCGATACCCATACCCTACCCGATACCCGTACCCTACCCGTACCCTACCCGTACCCGACCGGGTACGGGTACGGGTAGGCCGTGAGTCACTGGTGAGCCACCGTGATTGTCACTCATGTCCCAACGTCTTGTCTCTTCTCACAATTCAAGTTCCTAGAATCAACCCACCCGCGCCTGCAACGTGGCTTCATCCCAGAGGTCGCAATCAGGTACCCGTACCCGTACCCGTACCCGGCCGGGTACGGGTAGGGTACGGGTACGGCTGGGTACGGGTACCCGTTTGCGACCCTGGTACGGCCGGGTACGGGTAGGGAGTCAAAACCCGTTTGCGACCTCTGCTAACAAGGAATTATATAGAAGGAGCCACGGGTAGAGAGGGGGCTTGCCTCAGAGCGGGTGGTTCTGATAAAGTAATTCGTAAGAATGGAAACCCCCCCCCCCACCTCCTACGCATTCCACAAGTAGTGACTAATCCCATATCTGCATTTCCCATAAATATGCCACGGGGTCCAGGCTGCCACGTGGTCCAGGCTGCCACGTGGTCCAGGCTGCCCACGTGGTCAAGGCTGCCCACGTGGTCCAGGCTGCCACGGGGTCCAGGCTGCCACGTGGTCCAGGCTGCCCACGTGGTCCAGGCTGCCACGTGGTCCAGGCTGCCACGTGGTCCAGGCTGCCCACGTGGTCCAGGCTGCCACGGGTCCAGGCTGCCATGTGGTCCAGGCTGCCCACGTGGTCCAGGCTGCCCACGTGGTCCAGGCTGCCCACGTGGTCCAGGCTGTGCCACGTGGTCCAGGCTGCCACGTGGTCCAGGCTGCCACGTGGTCTAGGCTGCCCACGTGGTCCAGGCTGCCACGTGGTCCAGGCTGCCACGTGGTCCAGGCTGCCACGTGGTCCAGGCTGCCCACGTGGTCCAGGCTGCCACGTGGTCCAGGCTGCCCACGTGGTCCAGGCTGCCCACGTGGTCCAGGCTGCCCACGTGGTCCAGGCTGCCCACGTGGTCCAGGCTGCCCACGTGGTCCAGGCTGCCACGGGGTCCAGGCTGCCACGTGTCTCTCTCTCTCTCTATCCCTGTCACGCTGTCTGTCAGCAGCGTGAAGGAGCGTTGTAAAGAAAGACAAATAAAGACCGGATTCTAGAAGTCGCTTGCGCGACCTTTATTACAATTGTATGGCGGTGCGAGGCGCAGGGGGGGGGGCGACACGGCGGCCATCGCTTCACAAAACTCACCGCGAGTGAAGCCGCCACGGGCGACTGTCGTGCGAACTCCCAGCGCCGAAACCTCCTACCGACCACCGACCACCTCCTACCGACCCAGGCGGGAAGCCGGCGGCGCAAGCGACCGCCGTGGCTCTAGCTACTCAACCGCCCCCTCCTCCCTCTTGAAGAAGGGGGACCCCCGCACAGACTGTAACAACTACAGGGGCATCTCACTCCTCAGTGTGAGGCCGGGAAAGGTCCTGGCAAGGATTATTCAACATCGCCTTGCCAGGCACGCTGAGGAGAGGCTTGCGGAGCCCCAATGCGGTTTCAGGAAAGGGCGGTCCTGCACAGATGCCATATTTTCTGTCCGTCTGCTACGCAGAGGTGTAGGGATTCCAACAAGACCTACATCTCTGCTTTATTGACCTGGTCAAGGCCTATGTCAGTAGGCCTGGGCTCTGGGTTGTTCTTCGTGCTTTCGGAGTCCCTGACCCTCTGCTCACGATCATTAAGGACCTTCATGATGGTGAGCGAGCCCGGGTAAACTACGTGGCCGGGAGTCGGAGCCGTTCCCTGTACACCTTGGGGTGCGACAGGGATGTCCTCTGGCTCCCACATTATTTAACATCTATTTCGACCGCGTAGTTCGTGAAGCCTTCAATAGCTGTACCGGGGGAATTTCCATTTGGTACAGATACAATGGGAGGCTGATCGACGCCCGGGTGCGATCAAGGGATGGCTCCCTATTGGTCAACCACGTTATGTATGCCGATGATTTGGTAATAGCTGCTCACTCAGAGGAGGAGTTGGAGACGCTGCTGCTGAGACTGGAGCGTGCCACTAAGAGGTGGGGCCTTACCATCAGCCCCACCAAAACTAAGCACCTGCCTGGGTATTTTGTACCATCGGACACTCCACCCCCACAACTCCCAATCGGTGATGGGGCAGTAGTGGAGAGAGTGGAGAGTTTCCCATACCTGGCCAGTGTGCTCATGACCGGCTCCGGTTTAACAGCAGAGGTCTCCGAATCAGTCGAGCGGCAATATCTTTTCATCGGTTGCGTAACGCTGTGTGGAAGCTACCTGGTCTGTCGCTCCGCACGAAGCTTCGGGTCTTCTCGGCCACGGTCATTCCCTCCCTTCTCTACGCTTGCGAAACGTGGACCCCCCTAATGGAGCATCTTCGCCGATTGGAAACATTTAGGCTGGCCTGCCTACGATCCATCCTGGGTTTAACCAGGCTGGATTGTGTGAGGAGCTCACAAATCGTCGAAAGATCTGGACAAAGTCCCATCGGTGAGCTCCTCAGGCAGGCAAGGCTGTGTTGGCTGGGTCATGTAGCCCGCATGCCCAATCACCGCATGCCCAAACAGCTTTTGTTCGGTCAAATAGAGGGGGCTAAACGGGCGCGGCATGGGCTAGAGGAGAGATGGAGTGATGTGGTACAGGAGGACGTGGAGCTGAGTGGACTTGCCGATGACTGGTACCAGCGGTGTCAAGATCGGCCTCAGTGGAGGAGGCTCGTGAAGGACGCTACTGGGCAATTGGAGGCAGTCGCCCTCCAACAACAACGGAGGGCGGAGGAGCGACGCTCACAACAACGAGCGGAGCGCCGGGTGGCTAAAGCACAGCAAGTTGGCACAGTAGGGGGCACAGGTGGTGCATCAGCCAGTCATCTCGGTCATCTCGGTCAGTCGACCCGTGGCACCTGCTGGTCTGCCCCGTGACCTCCTGCCAGCGGGCGTTCGACGCTTCACGTGGCCTCAAGGTGCACATGGCCTGGCACAAGCGTCGCGGTGACGTCACCGCCACTTGGTGGCGAATGGCGGTTGTTGTTGTTGAGTGAATGTGTGGGTGGGTGGATGAGTGGGTGGGTGAATGGGTGAGTGTGGTTGTGGTGGGGGTCGTGTGTGTGTGTGTCGATGTGTGTGTGTCTGTGTGTGTGTCTGTGTGTG
>WFAB01003981.1:0-10635 GCA_018977245.1 Lethenteron camtschaticum
GACTTAGCCGTCCGGAGTTCCGACGAGTGCCTCACCCAACGCCCCGATCTACGACGACCCCGTAGACGCCCTCGCGAGGACCCCAGACTTAGCCGTCCGCGGAGTTCCGACGAGTGCCTCACCCAACGCCCCGATCTACGACGACCCCGTAGACGCCCTCGCGAGGACCCCAGACTTAGCCGTCCGTGGAGTTCCTGTAAGTGCCTCATCCAACGCCCCGATCTACGACGACCCCGTAGACGCCCTCGCGAGGACCCCAGACTTAGCCGTCCGCAGAGTTCCGACAAGTGCCTCATCCAACGCCTCAATCTACGACGACCCCGTAGACGCCCTTGCGAGGACCCCAGACTTAGCCGTCCGCGGAGTTCCGACGAGTGCCTCATCCAAAGCCACGATCTACGACGACCCCGTAGATGCCCTCGCGAGGACCCCAGACTTAGCCGTCGAGGAGTTCCAACGAGTGCCTCATCGAACGCCTCGATCTACGACGACCCCGTAGACGCCCTCGCGAGGACCCCAGACTTAGCCGTCCGCGGAGTTCCCACGGACGCCCGTGCCAGGACGCCTGTCCTGTCAGCGGTCCGCGTGGGCCGCCCCCACGAGCGGCCGCCTCAGCTGTCCCGGCGCCTGCCGCTGACGCCGCCGGGACAGCTGACGCCTGCGGCCTTCGGCGGATCGGCCCCGTCGCTGGGGTCGGCCAGGGGTCACGGCGGCTCGGCCCCGTCGCTGGGGTCGGCCGGGGGTCACGGCGCCGGTCGCTCGATTGGCGGGTTGGGGAGCGCGCTGAGGCAGCGACTCAGGAGGCTGATTCAGAGGCCCGCGGTGAGGCCTGGTCACAGGCACAAGCCTGCGGCTACGACAGAGTGAAGGGGGGAGGGGTTTGGGTGGGGGAGGAGCTTCCGTTGTGACGTCACGATGGGGGGAGGGGTGGGTTCCCCACTCAGTCACTCGCTCACTCGTACACTCGCTCACTCACTCACCCACTAACCCACTCACCCACTAACCCACTCACTCACCCACTCACTCATCCACTAACCCACTCACCCTCTCACCCACCCACCCACTCACCCTCTCCCTCACCCTCTCACCCACTCACCCACTCACCCACTCACCCACTCACTCAATCACCCACTCACTCACCCACTCACCCACTCACTCACCCACTCACCCACTCAACCACCCACTCACCCACTCACCCACTCACCCACCCACTCACCCACTCACCCACTCAACCACCCACTCACCCACTCACCCACTCACTCACCCACTCACTCACCGACTCACCCTCTTACTCACCCACTCACCCACTCACTCACTCACTCACCCACCCACTCACCCTCTCACTCATCCACTAACCCACTCACCCACTAACCCACTCGCTCACTCACCCACTCACCCTCTCACTCATCCACTAACCCACTCACCCACTAACCCACTCACTCACCCACTCACTCATCCACTAACCCACCCTCTCACCCACCCACCCACCCACTCACCCACTCACTCACCCTCTCACCCACTCACCCACTCACCCACTCACTCACTCACCCACTCACTCACCCACTCACCCACTCACTCACCCACTCACCCACTCACCCACTCACTCAATCACCCACTCACTCACCCACTCACCCACTCACCCACCCACTCACCCACTCACCCACTCAACCACCCACTCACCCACTCACCCACTCACTCACCCACTCACTCACCGACTCACCCTCTTACTCACCCACTCACCCACTCACTCACTCACTCACCCACCCACTCACCCTCTCACTCATCCACTAACCCACTCACCCACTCACCCACTCACTCACTCACCCACCCACTCACCCTCTCACTCACTCACCCACCCACTCACCCTCTCACTCATCCACTAACCCACTCATCCACTAATCCACTCACCCACTCACCCACTCACCCATTCACTCACCCACTCACCCACTCACCCTCTCACCCACTCACTCATTCACTAACCCACTCACCATCTCACCCTCTAATCTTAACAACAAGAATAATGAAAAGCTATGAACAAAATATGAATTCATGCAGTCACGAAAACTTTAAGTCAAGATGTATACATGTACCTTAACAATAAACTTCATTTTTGTGTATCTGTGTGTGTCTGTGTGTGTCAGTGTGTGTGTGTCTGTGTGTGTGTATGTCTGTGTGTGTGTCAGTGTGTGTGTATCTGTGTGTGTCTGTGTGTGTGTCTGTGTGTGTGTCAGTGTGTGTGTCTGTGTGTGTATGTCTGTGTGTGTGTCTGTGTGTGTCTGTGTGTCAGTGTGTGTGTCAGTGTGTGTGTCTGTGTGTGTGTATGTCTGTGTGTGTGTCAGTGTGTGTGTCTGTGTGTGTGTCAGTGTGTGTCTGTGTGTCAGTGTGTGTGTCTGTGTGTGTGTATGTCTGTGTGTGTGTCTGTGTGTGTCTGTGTGTCAGTGTGTGTGTGTCAGTGTGTGTGTGTATGATAATTTAGAACGACAAATATTGTTTAAATTGTTAAGATAAAATTTAGAGACAATATTATAACAGACCAAGCCGTGTGTGATGGGGGGGTAATCTCAGTTGGTATCACCCATTTCATTGCTAACTTTGGACCGTACCAACTCTGCACGTTAGATGTAGGGGTGTTTCTAATGTGATCTTCTGTATATTTAACCAACCGTTTAAAACATTTAATTAACGTAGATTAACCCGTACTCTTAGTAGCCTATGATAGTTTAGAACGACAAATATTGTTTAAATTGTTAAGATAGAATTTAGAGACAATATTATAACATATTCTTCGGTTTTTTCGGTAAAGTCACGTAGGTAAAAAAATTAAAATTAATGAAAGTAAAATAAAATAAAAATAAAATCACGACATTTCGATTGCAACACAAAACGTCGTGAATTTTATTTTTTATTTTATTTTACTTTTATTAAGTTTAATGTTTTTAGCTACGTGACTTTACCGAAAAAACCTAAGAATATGGATCTTTGCAGTCACGAAAAGCTTCAAATCTAGAGTTGGTTTCGCCCACCCACGGCCGTTTAACATGGGACCGTACCAACTGTTCAAGTCAGATGGGGGTGTTTAGTGTTAATATCATCAACTGCATATTTCAAAACTTTTTTTTACAAACATTTAATTAACGTAGATTAACCCGTACTCTTAGTAGCCTATGATAGTTTAGAACGACAAATATTGTTTAAATTGTTAAGATAGAATTTAGAGACAATATTATAACATATTCTTCGGTTTTTTCGGTAAAGTTACGTAGGTAAAAAAATTAAAATTAATAAAAGTTAAATAAAATTAAAATAAAAATCACGACATTTCGATTGCAACACAAAACGTCGTGATTTTTATTTTATTTTTATTAAGTTTAATGTTTTTACCTACGTGATTTTACCGAAACAACCCAAGAATATGAATCTTTGCAGTCACGAAAAGTTTCAAATCTAGAGTTGGTTTCGCCCACCCACGGCCGTTTAACATGGGACCGTACCAACTGTTCAAGTCAGATGGGGGTGTTTAGTGTTAATATCATCAACTGCATATTTCAAAACTTTATTTTACAAAACATTTAATTAACGTAGATTGACCCGTACTCTTAGTAGCCTATGATACATTAGAACGACAAATATTGTTTAAATTGTTAAGATAGAATTTGGAGACAATATTATAGCGTATTCTTCGGTTTTTTCGGTAAAGTTACGTAGGTAAAAAAAATAAAATTAATAAAAGTTAAATAAAATAAAAAATAAAATAAAAATAACGACATTTCGATTGCAACACAAAACGTCGTGAATTTAATTTTTATTTTATTTTTATTAATTTTTAATGTTTTACCTACGTGACTTTACCCAAACAACCTAAATCTAGAGTTGGTTTCGCCCACCCACGGCCGTTTAACATGGGACCGTACCAACTGTTCAAGTCAGATAGGGGTGTTTAGTGTTAATATCATCAACTGCATATTTTCTAAAAAAAATTTACAAAACATTAAATTAGCGTAGATTAACCCGTCCCCTTATTAAATAACAACAATTTACGTAAACATTTATAAGCTAAACATTTGTATAATATATTATAACAGAGCAAAGTGGTTGTGAGGGGTGTCCAAGACCAGTTGGTTTGGCCCACACGTGTCTCACACTAACCACGTGTGAGACGCGTTCAGCGCAGCCGAATTAATTTTTAACAATTTATCTTCTTTATTTAAAAATAAATTAAGCCGCTAGCCTTACGCCGCCTTTCGCGGTGGGTCGGGGGGTGAAGATTCTGAAGTATTTTGTGCACAAACAAAAATAAAATGTCGACCCAGACGGAATTGCCGTGGCGGCGGCTCTCTTCGGTCGGCTTCAGCGTCTACAGTTCCCGGGAGATCAGGTCAGGCAAGGCCGAGGCTCCGCTACGGTGTTAGGCCTCAGGCGCACAGCGCGTTCAAATTAATTTAATAACGCGGGTGGTGAGTGGGTGAGTGGGTGAGTGAGTGGGTGAGTGAGTGGGTGGGTGTGTGAGTGAGTGGGTGAGTGAGTGGGTGGGTGAGTGGGTGAGTGAGTGGGTGAGTGAGTGGGTGAGTGAGTGGGTGGGTGTGTGAGTGAGTGGGTGAGTGAGTGAGTGGGTGAGTGGGTGGGTGAGTGGGTGAGTGAGTGGGTGGGTGAGTGGGTGGGTGAGTGAGTGAGTGGGTGGGTGAGTGAGTGAGTGGGTGGGTGGGTGAGTGGGTGGGTGGGTGAGTGGGTGGGTGGGTGGTGGTGAGTGGGTGGGTGGTGGTGGTGAGTGGGTGGGTGGTGGTGGTGAGTGGGTGGGTGGTGGTGGTGAGTGGGTGGGTGGTGGTGGTGAGTGGGTGGGTGGTGGTGGTGGGTGGGTGGTTGAGTGGGTGGGTGAGTGGGTGGGTGAGTGAGTGGGTGAGTGAGTGGGTGAGTGGGTGGGTGAGTGAGTGGGTGAGTGAGTGGGTGGGTGAGTGGGTGGGTGAGTGGGTGGGTGAGTGAGTGGGTGAGTGAGTGAGTGGGTGAGTGGGTGAGTGAGTGGGTGAGTGAGTGGGTGAGTGAGTGGGTGAGTGAGTGGGTGGGTGGGTGAGTGAGTGAGTGGGTGAGTAAGTGAGTGGGTGAGTGGGTGGGTGAGTGGGTGGGTGGGTGAGTGAGTGGGTGGGTGAGTGAGTGGGTGGGTGAGTGGGTGGGTGGGTGGGTGAGTGAGTGGGTGGGTGAGTGAGTGAGTGAGTGGGTGGGTGGGTGAGTGGGTGGGTGGTGGTGGTGGGTGGTTGAGTGGGTGGGTGGGTGAGTGGGTGGGTGGTGGTGAGAGGTGGTGAGTGGGTGGGTGGGTGGTGGTGAGTGGGTGGGTGGGTGGATGAGTGGGTGGGTGGTGGTGGGTGGGTGGGTGAGTGGTGGTGGGTGGGTGGGTGAGTGGGTGGGTGAGTGAGTGAGTGAGTGGGTGGGTGGGTGAGTGAGTGGGTGGGTGAGTGAGTGAGTGAGTGGGTGGGTGGGTGAGTGGGTGGGTGGTGGTGGTGGGTGGTTGAGTGGGTGGGTGGGTGAGTGGGTGGGTGGTGGTGAGAGTGGTGAGTGGTGGGTGGGTGGTGGTGAGTGGGTGGGTGGGTGGATGAGTGGGTGGGTGGTGGTGGGTGGGTGGGTGAGTGGTGGTGGGTGGGTGGGTGAGTGGTGGTGGGTGAGTGGGTGGGTGGTGAGTGAGTGGTGGGTGGGTGGTGAGTGAGTGGTGGGTGGGTGGGTGAGTGGTGGGGGGTGGGTGAGTGGTGGTGGGTGGGTGGGTGAGTGGTGGGGTGGGTGGGTGAGTGGGTGGTGAGTGAGTGAGTGGTGGGTGAGTGGGTGGGTGAGTGGGTGGGTGGGTGAGTGGGTGGGTGGTTGGGTGGGTGGTTGGGTGAGTGGTTGGGTGGGTGGGTGAGTGGTTGGGTGGGTGGGTGAGTGGTGGTGGGTGAGTGGTGGGTGGATGGGTGAGTGGTGGTGGGTGGGTGGGTGAGTGACTGAGTGAGTGACTGACTGAGTGACTGCGTGAGTGAGTGAGTGACTGAGTGACTGAATGAGTGCCTGAGTGAGTGCTTGAGTGAGTGCGTGAGTGACTGAGTGACTGAGTGAGCGAGTGAGTAAGTGAGTGAGTGAGTGACTGAGTGAGTGAGCGAGCGACACATTGCATGAGTTTGATGCATCTCCCCTCTCCCCCCTCTCCCACTCCCCCCTCCCAGGCAGCTGAGCGTCAAGGAGGTGACTGAGTGAGTGACTGACTGAGTGAGTGGGTGAGCGACTGCGTGAGCGACTGAGTGACTGCGTGAGCGAGTGAGCGAGTGACTCATCTCTCTCCCCATCTCCCCTCCCCCCTCCCAGGCAGCTGAGCGTCAAGGAGGTGACTGAGTGAGTGGGTGGGTGGGTGAGTGAGTGAGTGAGTGACTGACTGAGTGACTGCGTGAGTGACTGACTGACTGAGTGAGTGACTGACTGAGTGAGTGACTGACTGAGTGAGTGACTGAGTGACTGAGTGAGTGACTGAGTGACTGAGTGAGTGAGTGAGTGCCTGAGTGACTGAGTGACTGAGTAAGTGAGTGAGTGAGTGACTGAGTGAGTGAGTGAGCGAGCGAGCGACACATTGCATGAGTTTGCAGCATCTCACCCCCCCTCTCCCCCCACCCACCCCCTCCCCCCCCTCCCTCCCCCCCTCCCAGGCAGCTGAGCGTCAAGGAGGTGACTGAGTGACTGCGTGACTGAGCGAGTGAGCGACTGAGCGAGTGAGCGACTGAGCGAGCGAGTGAGCGAGTGACTCATCTCTCTCCCCATCTCCCCCCCACCCTCTCCCCTCCCTCCCCCCTTCCCCCCCTCCCAGGCAGCTGAGCGTCAAGGAGGTGACTGAGTGAGTGAGTGAGTGACTGACTGAGTGAGTGAGTGAGTGACTGACTGACTGAGTGAGTGAGTGAGTGGGTGACTGAGTGAGTGGGTGACTGAGTGAGTGAGTGACTGAGTGCCTGAGTGAGTGCGTGAGTGAGTGACTGCGTGAGTGCGTGAGTGACTGAGTGAGTGACTGAGTGAGTGCCTGAGTGAGTGCCTGAGTGAGTGCCTGAGTGATTGAGTGAGTGACTGACTCATCTCCCTCCCCCCCCAGGCAGCTGAGCGTCAAGGAGGTGACTGAGTGAGTGGGTGACTGAGTGAGTGGGTGACTGAGTGAGTGAGCGACCTGAGCGAGTGGGTGACTACGTGAGTGACTGAGTGAGCGAGTGACTCATCTCCCTCCCCCCCAGGCAGCTGAGCGTCAAGGAGGTGACTGAGTGAGTGGGTGACTGAGTGAGTGAGCGACTGAGCGAGTGGGTGACTACGTGAGTGACTGAGTGAGTGACTGACTCATCTCCCTCCCCCCCCAGGCAGCTGAGCGTCAAGGAGGTGACTGAGTGAGTGGGTGACTGAGTGAGTGGGTGACTGAGTGAGTGACTGAGTGAGTAAGTGAGTGAGTGGGTGGGTGAGTGAGCGACTGAGCGAGTGAGTGACTGCGTGAGCGACTGAGTGGGTGACTGAGTGAGTGCCTGAGTGACTGACTGAGTGACTGACTGAGTGACTCATCTCCCACCCCCCCTCCCCACCCCCCCCCCAGGCAGCTGAGTGTCAAGGAGGTGACTGAGTGAGTGGGTGACTGAGTGAGTGAGTGACTGAGTGATTGAGTGAGTGCCTGAGTGAGTAAGTGCCTGAGTGACTGAGTGAGTGACTGAGTGAGTGACTGAGTGAGTGACTGAGTGAGTGAGTGAGTGACTGACTCATCTCCCTCCCCCCCCAGGCAGCTGAGCGTCAAGGAGGTGACTGAGTGAGTGGGTGACTGAGTGAGTGAGCGACTGAGCGAGTGGGTGACTACGTGAGTGACTGAGTGAGTGACTGACTCATCTCCCTCCCCCCCCCAGGCAGCTGAGCGTCAAGGAGGTGACTGAGTGAGTGGGTGACTGAGTGAGTGGGTGACTGAGTGAGTGACTGAGTGAGTAAGTGAGTGAGTGACTGAGTGAGTAAGTGAGTGAGTGGGTGGGTGAGTGAGCGACTGAGCGAGTGAGTGACTGCGTGAGCGACTGAGTGGGTGACTGAGTGAGTGCCTGAGTGACTGACTGAGTGACTGACTGAGTGACTCATCTCCCACCCCCCCTCCCCACCCCCCCCCAGGCAGCTGAGTGTCAAGGAGGTGACTGAGTGAGTGGGTGACTGAGTGAGTGAGTGACTGAGTGATTGAGTGAGTGCCTGAGTGAGTAAGTGCCTGAGTGACTGAGTGAGTGACTGAGTGAGTGACTGAGTGAGTGAGTGACTGCGTGAGTGCGTGAGTGAGTGAGTGACTGAGTGACTGCGTGAGCGACTGAGTGAGTGACTGAGTGACTGACTCATCTCCCTCCCCCCCCAGGCAGCTGAGCGTCAAGGAGGTGACTGAGTGAGTGAGTAAGTGACTGAGTGAGTGGGTGACTGAGCGAGTGACTCATCTCCTCCTCCCCACCCCCCCCAGGCAGCTGAGCGTCAAGGAGGTGACTGAGTGAGTGGGTGACTGAGTGAGTGAGTGACTGAGTGATTGAGTGAGTGCCTGAGTGAGTAAGTGCCTGAGTGACTGAGTGAGTGACTGAGTGAGTGACTGAGTGAGTGAGTGAGTGACTGACTCATCTCCCTCCCCCCCCAGGCAGCTGAGCGTCAAGGAGGTGACTGAGTGAGTGGGTGACTGAGTGAGTGAGCGACTGAGCGAGTGGGTGACTACGTGAGTGACTGAGTGAGTGACTGACTCATCTCCCCCTCCCCACCCCCCCAGGCAGCTGAGCGTCAAGGAGGTGACTGAGTGAGTGAGTGACTGACTCATCTCCCTCCCTCCCCAGGCAGCTGAGCGTCAAGGAGGTGACTGAGTGAGTGGGTGACTGAGTGAGTGGGTGACTGAGTGAGTGAGCGACTGAGCGAGTGGGTGACTACGTGAGTGACTGAGTGAGTGACTGACTCATCTCCCCCTCCCCACCCCCCCAGGCAGCTGAGCGTCAAGGAGGTGACTGAGTGAGTGAGTGAGTGACTGACTCATCTCCCTCCCTCCCCAGGCAGCTGAGCGTCAAGGAGGTGACTGAGTGAGTGGGTGACTGAGTGAGTGGGTGACTGAGTGAGTGACTGAGTGAGTAAGTGAGTGAGTGACTGAGTGAGTAAGTGAGTGAGTGGGTGGGTGAGTGAGCGACTGAGCGAGTGAGTGACTGCGTGAGCGACTGAGTGGGTGACTGAGTGAGTGCCTGAGTGACTGACTGAGTGACTCATCTCCCACCCCCCCTCCCCACCCCCCCCCAGGCAGCTGAGTGTCAAGGAGGTGACTGAGTGAGTGGGTGACTGAGTGAGTGAGTGACTGAGTGATTGAGTGAGTGCCTGAGTGAGTAAGTGCCTGAGTGACTGAGTGAGTGACTGAGTGAGTGAGTGATTGAGTGAGTAAGTGAGTGATTGCCTGAGTGAGTGCCTGAGTGAGTGCCTGAGTGACTGAGTGAGTGACTGACTCATCTCCCTCCCCCCCAGGCAGCTGAGCGTCAAGGAGGTGACTGAGTGAGTGCCTGAATGATTGAGTGAGTGACTGACTCATCTCCCTCCCCCCCCCAGGCAGCTGAGCGTCAAGGAGGTGACTGAGTGAGTGAGTGACTGAGTGAGTGACTCATCTCCCTCCCCCCCCAGGCAGCTGAGCGTCAAGGAGGTGACTGAGTGAGTGAGTGACTGAGTGAGTGACTCATCTCCCTCCCCCCCCAGGCAGCTGAGCGTCAAGGAGGTGACTGAGTGAGTGAGTGACTGAGTGAGTGACTCATCTCCCTCCCCCCCAGGCAGCTGAGCGTCAAGGAGGTGACTGAGTGAGTGGGTGACTGAGTGAGTGAGTGGGTGGGTGAGTGAGCGACTGAGCGAGTGAGTGACTGCGTGAGTGACTGAGCGAGCGACTCATCTCTCCCCTCCCCCTCTCAGGCAGCTGAGTGTCAAGGAGGTAACTGAGTGAGTGGGTGACTGAGTGAGTGAGTGGGTGACTGAGTGAGTGGGTGACTGAGTGAGTGGGTGACTGAGCGAGTGGGTGACTGAGTGAGTGGGGTGACTGAGTGAGTGGGTGACTGAGCGAGTGGGTGACTACGTGAGTGACTGAGTGAGTGACTGGACTCATCTCCCTCCCCCCCAGGCAGCTGAGCGTCAAGGAGGTGACTGAGTGAGTGGGTGACTGAGTGAGTGGGTGACTGAGTGAGTGACTGAGTGAGTAAGTGAGTGAGTGACTGAGTGAGTAAGTGAGTGAGTGGGTGGGTGAGTGAACGACTGAGCGAGTGAGTGACTGCGTGAGCGACTGAGTGGGTGACTGAGTGAGTGCCTGAGTGACTGACTGAGTGACTGACTGAGTGACTCATCTCCCACCCCCCCACCCCCCCTCCCCCCCCAGGCAGCTGAGCGTCAAGGAGGGTGACTGAGTGAGTGGGGTGACTGAGTGAGTGGGTGACTGGAGTGAGTGAGCGACTGAGCGAGTGGGTGACTACGTGAGTGACTGAGTGACTGAGTGAGTGACTGAGGTGAGTGACTGAGTGCGTGCCTGAGTGAGTAAGTGCCTGAGTGACTGGAGTGAGTGCCTGAGTGACTGAGTGAGTGACTGACTCATCTCCCTCCCCCCCAGGCAGCTGAGCGTCAAGGAGGTGACTGAGTGAGTGGGTGACT
>WFAB01003982.1:0-5000 GCA_018977245.1 Lethenteron camtschaticum
CATGCACCTAGCCTGGCACAGCAGTACACAACCCATGGCACCTGCAGGGTCTGTCCCCCGTGACCTCCCTGCCTCGTGCACCTAGCCTGGCACAGCCAGGACACAACCCATGGCACCTGCAGGGTCTGGTCCTGTCACGTGACCTCCTCCTCCTGCACCTAGCCTGGCACAGCAGTCAACCCATGGCACCTGCAGGGTCTGTCCCGTGACCTCGTGCACCTAGCCTGGCACAGCAGTACAACCCATGGCACCTGCAGGGTCTGTCCCGTGACCTCGTGCACCTAGGCCTGGCACCAGCAGGTACAACCCATGGCACCTGCAGGGTCTGTCACGTGACCTCATGCACCTAGCCTGGCACAGCAGTCAACCCATGGCACCTGCAGGGTCTGTCCCGTGACCTCGTGCACCTAGCCTGGCACAGCAGTACAACCCATGGCACCTGCAGGGTCTGTCCCGTGACCACCTGCTCATGCACCTAGCCTGGCACAGCAATACAACCCATGGCACCTGCAGGGTCTGTCCCGTGACCTCTTCATGCACCTAGCCTGGCACAGCAGTACAACCCATGGCACCTGCAGGGTCTGTCCTGTGACCTCGTGCACCTAGCCTGGCACAGCAGTCAACCCATGGCACCTGCAAGGTCTATCACGTGACCTCCTCCTCATGCACCTAGCCTGGCACAGCAGTCAACCCATGGCACCTGCAGGGTCTGTCCCGTGACCTCCTCCTCCTGCACCTAGCCTGGCACAGCAGTCAACCCATGGCACCTGCAGGGTCTGTCCCGTGACCTCCTCCTCATGCACCTAGCCTGGCACAGCAGTACAACCCATGGCACCTGCAGGGTCTGTCCCGTGACCTCCTCCTCATGCACCTAGCCTGGCACAGCAGTACAACCCATGGCACCTGCAGGGTCTGTCCCGTGACCTCCTCCTCCTGCACCTAGCCTGGCACAGCAGTACAACCCATGGCACCTGCAGGGTCTGTCCCGTGACCTCCTCCTCATGCACCTAGCCTGGCACAGCAGTCAACCCATGGCACCTGCAGGGTCTGTCCCGTGACCTCCTCCTCATGCACCTAGCCAGGCACAGCAGTACAACCCATGGCACCTGCAGGGTCTGTCCCGTGACCTCCTCTTCATGCACCTAGCCTGGCACAGCAGTACACAACCCATGGCACCTGCAGGGTCTGTCCCGTGACCTCCTCCTCATGCACCTAGCCTGGCACAGCAGTACAACCCATGGCACCTGCAGGGTCTGTCCCGTGACCTCCTCTTCATGCACCTAGCCTGGCACAGCAGTACACAACCCATGGCACCTGCAGGGTCTGTCCCGTGACCTCATCCTCATGCACCTAGCCTGGCACAGCAGTACACAACCCATGGCACCTGCAGGGTTTGTCCCGTGACCTCCTCCTCATGCACCTAGCCTGGCACAGCAGTACACAACCCATGGCACCTGCAGGGTCTGTCCCGTGACCTCCTCCTCATGCACCTAGCCTGGCACAGCAGTCAACCCATGGCACCTGCAGGGTCTGTCCCGTGACCTCCTCCTCATGCACCTAGCCTGGCACAGCAGTACAACCCATGGCACCTGCAGGGTCTGTCCCGTGACCTCCTCCTCGTGCACCTAGCCTGGCACAGCAGTACAACCCATGGCACCTGCAGGGTCTGTAACGTCGACACTTCACGTGGTGGCCTCAAGGTGCACCTAGCCTGGCACAGCAGTCAACCCGTGGCACCTGCAGGGTCTGTCCCGTGACCTCCTCCTCATGCACCTAGCCTGGTACGGGCGCCATCACCGCCACGTACTGGCGATGGTATCGCTATCGGTGAGTTCCTAGCGCTGAACGATTTGGGGGAAAATATCAAATTGCGATATTTCTGACAGAAATTGCGATTTGATTTGCGATTAAAAGTCAAGTTTCACTTCAGTATCCGCTGTGTAATAGATTTGAAACGTGTGATGGAGCATTACCACATGATACCGTGAGACTACGAACTGCTAAAGATATTCTAATGCAAGGATGAGAAGTAAAAATATATGAATTGCTATTCTTAGTTTTTTTTCGGTAAAGTCACCGTGTAGGTAAAACAATTAAAATTAATAAAAATGGTTCCACCTGAAGACAGAAGCTCGTGTTGCCTCCGAAACGTCCTGATTTTTATTTTATTTTATTTTTTTTAATTTTCATTTTTTACCTACATGGTGACTTTACCGAAAAAAACCTAAGAATATGAATCCTTGCAATCACGAAAGCTTCAAATCTAGAATTATATGAATTGCGTCCAACATGCATTCATAAACATGCTTTAATTGAGACGGAACAATCAAACATTGAACAATTAAGTTAAATAAAGTTATAGTAATACAAAAATAAATCAATTCACAAAATAAGGATTTTTCAAATCGCAAAAAAATCGCAGCCCTTTGCGATTTGCCAATCAACTGTTTCAAATTGCGATTAATCGATTTCAAATCGATTAATCGTTCAGCCCTGGCGTGTGTACGCGTAAGTGTGGATGTGTGAGTGGGCGCGTGAGAGGGGGCGGTTCTGTAATTGATATCGAGGGTGGATCTGAAGCCGCTTGAGGGTTTTGTGGAAGCGAAATCCCATCTGGACAAGATGCCCGCAGCGAATCTACAACTCACACTGACACACACACGCTCACACACACACTCACGCTCACACACTCAGACACGCACACACACTCTCTCGCTCACACACGCACGCTCACACACTCACGCACACTCACACACTCGCTCACACACACTCACACACACACTCAGACACACTCACACACGCACGCTCGCTCACACACACACTCACACACTCACGCACACTCACACACACTCGCTCACACACACTCACACACACACTCAGACACACTCACACACTCTCTCGCTCACACACGCACGCTCACACACTCACGCACACTCACACACTCGCTCACACACACTCACACACACACTCAGACACACTCACACACTCTCTCGCTCACACACGCACGCTCACACACTCACGCACACTCACACACTCGCTCACACACACTCACACACACACTCAGACACACTCACACACGCACGCTCGCTCACACACACACACACTCACACACACTCACACACACTTGCTCACACACTCACACACTCACACACAATCACACACACTCACACACGCTCACACACACTCACACGCACACTCAGACACACACACACACTTGCTCACACACTCACAAACGCACACACAATCACACACACTCAGACACACACTCACACACGCTCACACACACTCACACGCACACTCAGACACACACACACACTTGCTCACACACTCACACACTCACACTCACTCACACACACTCTCACGCTCACACACACACTCATGCTCACACACTCAGACACGCACACACACTTGCTCACACACTCAGACACGCACACACAATCACACGGACGCTCACACACACTCGCACGCACGCTCACACACTCGCACACTCACACACTCACGCTCACACACTCACACACACTCTCACGCTCACACACTCACACACACTCTCACACTCACACACTCACACACACACTCACACGCACGCACACTCACGCTCACACACTCGCACGCACGCTCACACGCTCACTCACTCACACACTCAGACACACTCACACACGCTCACACACACTCACACGCACACTCAGACACACACACACACTTGCTCACACACTCACAAACGCACACACAATCACACGCACGCTCACACACTCACACACACTCACACACTCACACACACTCAGACACACACACACACTTGCTCACACACTCACAAACGCACACACAATCACACGCACGCTCACACACTCACACACGCTCACACACTCAGACACACACACTCACACACTCACACACACTCTCACGCTCACACACTCACACACACTCACACACACTCTCACACTCACACACTCACACACACACTCACACGCACACTCACGCTCACACACTCGCACGCACGCTCACACACTCGCACACTCACACACTCACATACACTCACACACACTCAGACACACACACTCACTCACACGCACGCTCACACACTCACACTCGCACGCACGCTCACACACGCTCACGCTCACACACGCTCACGCTCACACACGCTCACACACACTCATGCTCAGACACACACACACTCACGCTCACACTCTCACACACACTCACACTCACGCTCAGACACACACACACTCACGCTCACACACGCACACACGCTCACACACTCACACACGCTCACACACTCACACACGCTCACACACTCACTCACACACTCACGCACACACTCACTCACACGCACGCTCACACACTCACTCACACGCACGCTCACACTCACACACTCACACACGCTCACACACTCACGCACACTCACACACACTCACACACACACACGCTCACACACTCACGCTCAGACACACACTCACACACTCGCACGCACGCTCACACACGCACTCGCACACAATCACACGCTCACACACGCTCACACACACGCACGCTCACACACGCACGCTCACACACACTCGCACGCACGCTCACACACTCACACACTCACACGCTCACACGCTCACACACTCACACGCACGCTCACACACTCACACACACTCACACGCACGCTCACACACTCGCACGCACACTCACACGCTCACACGCTCACACACTCACACGCACGCTCACACACTCACACACACTCACACGCACGCTCACACACTCGCACGCACACTCACACGCTCGCTCACATACTCACTCGCACGCTCACACACTCACACACTCACACGCTCACACGCTCACACACTCACACACTCACACGCACGCTCACACACTCACACACACTCACACGCACGCTCACACACTCGCACGCACACTCACACGCTCGCTCACATACTCACACACACTCACACGCACGCTCACACACTCGCACACACACTCACACGCACGCTCACACACTCACACACACTCACACGCACGCTCAC
>WFAB01003982.1:7500-10634 GCA_018977245.1 Lethenteron camtschaticum
CACTAGTGACACGCACACACAGACACACAGACACACACACAGACACACACACAGAGACACAGACACATGCACACAGACACTCACATTCACTCACCCACTCACCTACCCACTCACTCACTAGTGACACACACACAGACACACACACACACAGACACTCACATTCACTCACCCACTCACCTACTCACTCACTAGTGACACACACACACGGAGACACACAGAGGGGGTGGGTGACCAGAACCACCACTACGCCCGGCCGCCTTTGTCTCTCCCCCAGTGGTGATGTGTACCACTAAACACAGCTGCACTAGGTACTCATTTGAGGCCGAGTCGACCTAGGGGAGAAGACCCACGATAGGGTTCAGATAACCGTCACCAGTGGTGCTGGTGGTGGTGGTCGTGAGTGGTAATCGAACTCGGATTCTGAGAGACACCCAGACCCAGGGCTTGAACCCTGACCCCAGGGTCTCAGTGTCTCCCACACGGCCATCGTGAACCCCCTGAGAGAGAGAGAGAGACACCCAGACCCAGGGCTTGAACCCTGACCCCAGGGTCTCGGTGTCTCCCACACGGCCATCGTGAACCCCCTGAGAGAGAGAGAGAGACACCCAGACCCAGGGCTTGAACCCTGACCCCAGGGTCTCAGTGTCTCCCACACGGCCACCGTGAACCCCCTGAGTGAGAGAGAGACACCCAGACCCAGGGCTTGAACCCTGACCCCAGGGTCTCAGCGTCTCCCACACGGCCATCGTGAACCCCCTGAGAGAGAGAGACACCCAGACCCAGGGCTTGAACCCTGACCCCAGGGTCTCAGCGTCTCCCACACGGCCATCGTGAACCCCCTGAGAGAGAGAGACACCCAGACCCAGGGCTTGAACCCTGACCCCAGGGTCTCAGTGTCTCCCACACGGCCATCGTGAACCCCCTGAGAGAGAGAGAGAGACACCCAGACCCAGGGCTTGAACCCTGACCCCAGGGTCTCAGTGTCTCCCACACGGCCATCGTGAACCCCCTGAGAGAGAGAGAGACACCCAGACCCAGGGCTTGAACCCTGACCCCAGGGTCTCAGTGTCTCCCACACGGCCATCGTGAACCCCCTGAGAGAGAGAGAGACACCCAGACCCAGGGCTTGAACCCTGACCCCAGGGTCTCAGTGTCTCCCACACGGCCATCGTGAACCCCCTGAGAGAGAGAGAGACACCCAGACCCAGGGCTTGAACCCTGACCCCAGGGTCTCAGTGTCTCCCACACGGCCATCGTGAACCCCCTGAGAGAGAGAGAGACACCCAGACCCAGGGCTTGAACCCTGACCCCAGGGTCTCAGTGTCTCCCACACGGCCATCGTGAACCCCCTGAGAGAGAGACACCCAGACCCAGGGCTTGAACCCTGACCCCAGGGTCTCAGTGTCTCCCACACGGCCATCGTGAACCCCCTGAGAGAGAGAGACACCCAGACCCAGGGCTTGAACCCTGACCCCAGGGTCTCAGTGTCTCCCACACGGCCATCGTGAACCCCCTGAGAGAGAGAGAGAGAGACACCCAGACCCAGGGCTTGAACCCTGACCCCAGGGTCTCAGTGTCTCTCACACGGCCATCGTGAACCCCCTGAGAGAGAGAGAGAGACACCCAGACCCAGGGCTTGAACCCTGACCCCAGGGTCTCAGTGTCTCCCACACGGCCACCGTGAACCCCCTGAGAGAGAGAGAGACACCCAGACCCAGGGCTTGAACCCTGACCCCAGGGTCTCAGTGTCTCCCACACGGCCATCGTGAACCCCCTGAGAGAGAGAGAGACACCCAGACCGAGGGCTTGAACCCTGACCCCAGGGTCTCAGTGTCTCTCACACGGCCATCGTGAACCCCCTGAGAGAGAGAGACACCCAGACCCAGGGCTTGAACCCTGACCCAGGGTCTCAGTGTCTCCCACACGGCCACCGTGAACCCCCTGAGAGAGAGAGAGAGACACCCAGACCCAGGGCTTGAACCCTGACCCCAGGGTCTCAGTGTCTCCCACACGGCCACCGTGAACCCCCTGAGAGAGAGAGAGACACCCAGACCCAGGGCTTGAACCCTGACCCCAGGGTCTCAGTGTCTCCCACACGGCCACCGTGAACCCCCTGAGAGAGAGAGAGACACCCAGACCCAGGGCTTGAACCCTGACCCCAGGGTCTCAGTGTCTCCCACACGGCCATCGTGAGCCCCCTGTGAGGGGAGTGGCAGTGTGGGTAGCAGCGGAGACTCTGTTACAATTTAACTCGGAGATCAAAGTTCAACTGAAGAAACTCATTTGATGGGCAGAAAGGGGTGAGTGTAGGTGAGTGTAGGTGAGTGGGGGGTGAGTGGGGGGGTGAGTGGGGGTTGAGTGGGGGGGGGGTGAGTGGAGAGGGGGTGAGTGGAGGGGGGGGTGAGTGGATTGGTGAGTGGAGGGTTGATTGGAGGGTTGAGTGGAGGGGGGTGAGTGGAGAGGGGGTGAGTGAGGGGGGTGGATTGGTGAGTGGAGGGTTGATTGGAGGGTGGTGAGTGGTGGGGGGTGAGTGGAGAGTGAGTGGGGGGGTTGAGGGGTGAGTAGAGGGGGGTGAGTGGAGAGTGAGTGGGGGGGTTGAGGGGTGAGTGGTGGGGGGTGAGTGGAGAGTGAGTGGGGGGGTGAGGGGTGAGTGGAGGGGGATGAGTGGGGGGGGAGGGGGTGAGTCGATTGGTGAGTGGAGAGTTGAGTGGAGGGTGAGTGAAGGGGGGTGAGTGGAGGGTTGAGTGGAGGGGGTGAGTGGAAGGGGTGAGTGAGTGGGGGGTGGGGGTGAGTGGGGGAGTGAGTGAGGGGGCTGAGTGAGTGGGGGGGCTGAGTGAGTGGGGGGGCTGAGTGAGTGGGGGGCTGAGTGAGTGGGGAGTCTGAGTGAGTGGGGGGCTGAGTGAGTGGGGGAGCTGAGTGAGTGGGGGGGGCTGAGTGAGTGGGGGGCTGAGTGAGTGGGGGGCTGAGTGAGTGGGGGCTGAGTGAGTGGGGGGGGGGGGGGGCTGAGTGAGTGGGGGGGTGAGGAGTGGGGGGCTGAGTGAGTGGGGGGCTGAGTGAGTGGGGGGGCTGAGTGAGTGGGGGTGGGGGGGCTGAGTGAGTGGGAGTGGCTTTGAGTGAGTGGGGGGGGGGGGGGC
>WFAB01003983.1:0-10622 GCA_018977245.1 Lethenteron camtschaticum
GATGAGTCTGTGGGTCTCTGTGCGGTGAGTCTGTGGGTCTCTGTGTGACGAGTATGTGAGAAGGCGGTGTGCGTCTGTGCGTGTGTGTGTGTCTGTGTGTGTCTCTGTGCGTCTGTGTGCGCGTCTGTGTGCGCGTGTCTGTGTGCGCGTGTCTGTGTCCGCGTGTCTGTGTGCGCGTGTCTGTGTGTGTGTGTAGTCCGGCAAAAACAACCCCTTACCTCCTCGTGGTGCCGGACGGGCAACGCTGTCGTGGACAGTGCTGTGGAAGGGAGGGCCAATTCCGATTGGCCTCTCCCCTCATGGCGTATGTGACCACCACAGCGGCTAAATGGGGGCTCTGGACAGGTGCGAGGGGCTGGTAACCCCTCCACCTTCAATAAATGACCACTAAACCACGCAAAAATATCTAATTAATAATCTTGTGCCGGAGGCTCCGGAGGGACAGGCGTCTATGCCGTCTCCTGGCCAAACCCCCATTTGGCGGAGCCAGGAGACTGAATCTTCACCTCAGGGCTCCTCCAGAAACAACAAAAAGCCATTCGGTGGCCACGTGGAATGTTCGAACGCTCACTGAGGAGGAGAGGCTGCCACTCCTCTTTCGGGAGCTGGACCAGTACCGTCTGGATCTCTGTGTCTGGCTCCTGCCACCGTGAGGGGTGGACAGTCCTCTACTCGGGGCAGGAGATGCAAACAACAGGGAGTGGCTCTTCTTCTGAACAAAAAGAATTAAGGGGGCGTGGGAGCGTGGCGGTGAAGTGTGGAAAACTACTTTGAGCTCGCTTTCCCATTAATCGGAGGCGAGGAGTGGTGGTCGTGGTTACTTATGCCCCCACTGAAGACGAACATCCGTGGAGGGATGCAGGCAAGGCTGATGCGTCAGATGCCTTCTATGACCTCCTGTCACAGGCGCTAGCTAAGTGGCCCTCTGGATAGAGTCATCCTGTTAGGTGACTTTAATACCTGAGTAGGTCATGACGCTGGTACCTGGTCTGGAGTGATTGGAAGACATGGGCTAGATCAGCTCAATAACAATGGTACGAGGCTGCTATATTTTTGTGCAGCCCATGGGCTTGTAATTACCAACACACTGTTCCGGCATCGGCGCATCCACACAACATCATGGATGCATGCCGGGTCCAAGCAAGAACATCTGCTGGACTACATAGTGACGGAACAGCGGATGTGAGCCCATGTCCTTGACACCAGGACCTACCGTGGAGCTGATCTGCCCACTGACCATCGACTTGTCATCTGTAAGATGCGTCTGCCATTCTTCCACTCAGGTGGTGGGTGTACACCCAGGACCCCATTGAAACCTAAGGTGGCCTGGTCTCAGCTAGCTGATGAAAGTTTAAAGCGAGAATGTAATCATCGCTTGCGGCTGGGGTTGGCATCGTCCCCCACTCCTCCTGATGTCGAGGGTAATTGGGCGAGATTTAGGACTGTGACTCAGGCAGCAGCAATGGCTACTTTGGGTACGCGATCTAGACCTCCCCAGAAACCCTGGCTGACAGAGGAGGTGTTCAGGATGGCTGAGATAAAGCGACAGGCCCACTCTCATCGTCTACAGCATCCCATGCCAGAGAATGAGGAGGCTTACCGCAGCCTTCGCTCGGAGGTTCGGAGAGCCATGAGGTGCTGCAAGGATGGGTGGTGGTCGCGGGTTGCTGAAGAGACGGAGTCTGCCTCAATGGCCCGCGATCACAAATCCCTATTTAACTCCATCAAAAAAGTAACCTGCAGCGCCACACCTATTACCATCATTAGCGGAAAAAACGGTGATTCAATCTCAGACCCCCAGGAACAGGTTTGCAAATTTGCTGAGCATTTCTGTGAGGTCCTGGGGGAGGGGAAATCCCTCAATATGGAAAACATCGTGGGACAAAGTGGGGATGACCATGCTGAGGCTGCGGTGCCTCAAATATTGAAGGAAGAAGTCACCCCCTGTGAGTAGCTGGCTGAGATGCCATTTGTTGAGGAAGTACTAAAGGCGATCCAAAGTCTGAGACCAGGAAAGGCACCGGGCAGAGATGATCTCCCAAGCGAAATGCTGAGGGAGGGTGGCGTTTGTGCACAGGCTGTCCTACATGATACACTGGAAGGGTTCCGCAGGATTGGAAGGATGCCCTGGTGGTCCCCCTCTTTAAGAAGGAGGACCGCACAGACTGTAACAACTACAGGGGCATGTCACTCCTCAGTGTGCCGGGAAAGGTCCTGGCAAGAATTATTCAACATCGCCTTGCCAGGCACTCTGAGGAGAGGCTTGCGGAGCCCCAATGCGGTTTCAGGAAAGGGCGGTCCTGCACAGACGCCATATTTTCTGTCCGATTGCTACAGCAGAGGTGTAGGGAATTCCAACAAGACACTTCACGTGGCAGCCTCAAGGTACGCATAGCCTGGCACAAGCGTCGTGGTGACGTCACCGCCACTTAGTGGCGAATGGCGGTTGTTGTTGTTGTGTGTGATAATCAGTGTGGTTGGGCTGCTGGGATGTGGACTAGGGAAGGCTTCTATCGCAGTGGGGCAGACGTCGCAACCGGGTACCCGATACCCGTACCCCTACCCGATACCCGTACCCTACCCGATACCCGGCTACCCGTACCCGGCCAGGTACGGGTACGAGTAGCCGTTTGCGACCCTGGTGCGGCCGGGTACGGGTAGGCCGTGAGTCACTGGTGAGTCATCGATTGTCACTCATTTCCCAACGTCTTGTCTCTTCTCACAATTCAAGTTCCTAGAATCAACCCACCCGCGCCTGCAACATGGCTTCATCCCAGAGGTTGCAATCAGGTACCCGATACCCGTACCCTACCCGTACTCGGTCGGGTACGGGTAGGGTATGGGTACGGCCGGGTACGGGTACGGGTAGGGTAGGGTAGGGTACGGGTAGGCCGTGAGTCACTGGTGAGTCACCGTTTGTCACTCATTTCGGGTAGGGTACGGGTAGGCCGTGAGTCACTGGTGAGTCACCGTTTGTCACTCATTTCCCAACGTCTTGTCTCTTCTCACAATTCAAGTTTCCTAGAATCAACCCACCCGCGCCTGCAACGTGGCTTCATCCCAGAGGTTGCAATCAGGTACCCGATACCCGTACCCTACCCGTACTCGGTCGGGTACGGGTAGGGTATGGGTACGGCCGGGTACGGGTACGGGTAGGGTAGGGTAGGGTACGGGTAGGCCGTGAGTCACTGGTGAGTCACCGTTTGTCACTCATTTCGGGTAGGGTACGGGTAGGCCGTGAGTCACTGGTGAGTCACCGTTTGTCACTCATTTCCCAACGTCTTGTCTCTTCTCACAATTCAAGTTTCCTAGAATCAACCCACCCGCGCCTGCAACGTGGCTTCATCCCAGAGGTCGCAATCGGGTACCCGATACCCGTACGGGTAGGGTACGGGTAGGGTACGGGTAGGGGTAGGGTACGGGTACGGCCGGGTACGGGTACCCGTTTGCGACCCTGGTGCGGCCGGGTACGGGTAAGGAATCTCTGCAGTGAGGGGAGGGGAAGGGGGTTAGTTTTGTGACGGCAGCGCCCCGAGGCAGGGAAAGTCAAACAGAGCGACTCGGGGCGACACAGCCGACAAGCGCAAATGTGTCCCGGACGCTTTTCCACGACGCCGCTAACCGTGTGGGGGTTGGCGGGTCGCGAGAAGATCAATGCGCGTGTGTGTGTGAACGTGTGTGTGTGTCTACATGTGTGTGTGTGTCTACATGTGTGTGTGTGTCTACGTGTGTGTGTGTGTACGTGTGTGTCTACGTGTGTGTGTCTACGTGTGTGTGCGTGAACGTGTGTGCATGTGTGTCTATGTGTGTGCATGTGTCTATGTGTGCATGTGTCTAGGTGTGTGTGTCAACGTGTGTGTGTGTACATGTGTGTCTACGTGTGTATGTGTGTCTACGTGTGTATGTGTGTCTACGTGTGTGTGTGTGTACGTGTGTGTCTACGTGTGTGCGTGTCTACGTGTGTGCGTGTCTACGTGTGCGTGTCTACGTGTGTGTGTGTCTACGTGTGTGTGTGTGTGAACGTGTGTGTCTACTTGTGTGTGTGTGTCTACGTGCGTGTGTGAACGTGTGTGTGTATACGTGTGTGCGTGTGTGTCTACGTGTGTGCGTGTGTGCATGTGTGCATGTGTCTACGTGTGTGTGTCCACGTGTGTGTGTCAACGTGTGTGTTCATGTGTTCGTGTCTACGTGTTTGCGTGTCTACGTGTGTGTGTACGTGTATGTCCACGTGTGTGTGTACGTGTGTGCACGTACGTGTGTACGTACGTGTGTGCGTACGTGTGTACGTGTATACGTGTGCGTGTGTGCATGTGTGCGTGCGGACGTGTGTGTGCGTGCGTACGTGTGCGTGTGTCTACGTGTGTACGTGTGTGCATGTCTACGTGTGTGTACGTGTGTGTGTACGTGTGTCTACGTGTGTGGAGGGGAGTGGTGGTGCTGTGGTTAGCGCTACGCTGCGCTACGAAACCGGCGACCCGGGTTCGATTCCCGCTCACGGCCACCAGCTCCCAGTGACGATTATCTGAACCGGTCCCGGGCCTCCCCTAGGTCGACTCAGCCTCAAATGAGTACCCGGTGCAGTGTGTGGTAAACATCGCCACTCTCCCACCCTCTCCCCTCTCCCCCGTCTCTATTCTTGAGCGTGTCGTCTATTCACGAGGCAACAGGAGCTGGGGGTCAACACCCCCCTGACCCCAACTGCCCCCCCACCCCCACCCACCCCCCACCCCACCCACCCCCCCACCCCACCCACCCCCCCCACCCACCCCCCCACCCTGCCCCCACCCCCCGCGTCTTTATTTAGTTTCACATCGAGAGCGACTTGTCCCTAAACCAGCAGGCCATGGAGTCAGAGTCAAACCCAGGTGCTGAGTCGAACCCCAGGTCATGGTCAGGGGTCAAACCAGGTCAGGGGTCAAACTCAGGTCATGATCAGGGGTCAAACCCAGGTCAGGGGTCACACCCAGGTAAGGGGTCAAACGCAGGTCATGGTCAGGAGTCAAACCCAGGTCAGAGGTCAAACCCAGGTCATGGGCAGGAGTCAAACCCACGTCAGGGGTCAAACCCAGATCATGGTCAGGGGTCAAACCCAGGTCAGAGGTCAAACCCAGGTCATGGTCAGGAGTCAAACCCAGGTCAGGGGTCAAACCCAGGTCAGGGGTCAAACCCAGGCCATGGTCATGGGTCAACTCAAGGTCAGGGGTCAAACCCAGGTCATGGTTAGGGGTCAAACCTAGGTCATGGTTAGGGGTCAAACCCAGGTCAGAGGTCAAACCCAGGCCATGGTCAGGAGTCAAACCCAGGTCAGAGGTCAAACCCAGGCCATGGTCATGGGTCAAACCAAGGTCAGGGGTCAAACCCAGGTCATGGTCAGGGGTCAAACCCAGGTCATGGTCAGTGGCAGGTCCCTGTGAGCTGTACCTTCACACAAAGACAAAGATCCCCCGTGTAGCCTGTAACAGGCTGTAGGGGAGAAGTGCTGTTGGTGAGTAGCAGCAGCACCTATGAAGGCTACCGGCGCTGACACACGAGGGGGTGGGTGGCTACCAGCACCACCACGCCCGGCCTCCTTTGTCTCTCCCCCAGTGGCGATGTTTACTACACACCGCACCAGGTACTCATTTGAGGCCGAGTCGACCTAGGGGAGGCCCAGGATCAGTTCAGACAATCGTCACCGGTGTTGACCGTGAGCGGGAATCGAACCCGGGTCGCCGGGTTTATAGCGCAGCGCTAACCACTACACCACCGCTCCCCACACAGACACACACTCACAGACAGAGACACGCAGACACAGACAGACACGCAGACACAGACAGACACGCAGACACACACAGACACACACACAGACACACACACACACAGACACACACACACACACACAGACACACACACACACAGACACACACACAGACACACACACAGACACACACAGAGACACACACACAGACACGCAGACACAGACAGACACGCAGACAGACACACACACACAGACACACACACAGACACACACACAGACACACACACAGACACGCAGACACAGACAGACACGCAGACAGACACACACAGACACACACACACACAGACACACACACAGACACACACACAGACACACACACAGACACGCAGACACAGACAGACACGCAGACAGACACACACAGACACAGACACACACACAGACACACAGACACACACACACAGACACAGACACACAGACACACACACACAGACACACACACACAGACACACACACACAGACACACACAGACACACACACACAGACACTCGGCGTCTTCTTACCTCGTTGCAATTTCTGTGCCTCTCACACCAACCCAGGGCCCCGTTCACCTGAGACACAAACACACAGTGAGACAGAGACACAGTGAGAGAGACACAGAAACACAGTGAGACAGAGAGACAGTGAGAGAGAGACAGAGACACAGTGAGACACAGAGACACAGAGACAGTGAGACACAGAGACAGTGAGACACAGAGACACAGAGACAGTGAAACACAGAGACAGTGAGACACAGAGACAGTGAGACACAGACAGAGACAGTGAGACACAGAGACAGTGAGACACAGAGACAGTGAGACACAGACAGAGACAGTGAGACACAGAGACACACAGAGACAGACACAGACAGAGACAGTGAGACACAGAGACACACAGGGGACAGACACAGACAGAGACAGACAGAGACAGTGAGACACAGAGACACACAGAGACAGACACAGACAGAGACAGACAGAGACAGTGAGACACAGAGACACACAGACACAGACAGAGACAGTGAGAGAGAGACACAGAGACAGAGAGAGACACACAAAGAGACACAGAGACACAGACAGACACAGACAGACACAGACAGAGACAGTGAGAGAGAGACACAGAGACAGAGAGAGACACACAAAGAGACACAGAGACACAGACAGACAGAGACAGACACAGACACAGACAGAGACAGTGAGAGAGAGACACAGAGACAGAGAGAGACACACAAAGAGACACAGAGACACACAGAGACAGTGAGACAGAAACAGAGACACAGTGAGACACAGAGAGAGACACAGAGACAGTGACACAGAGACACAGACAGACAGAGACAGAAAGACACAGAAAGACACAGAGAGACAGAGAGAGAGAGAGACACACAGAGACAGTGAGAGACAGAGAGACACAGAGAGACACAGAGAGACAGAGAGATAGACAGAGACACACAGAGACAGTGACATAGAGACACAGAGAGAGACAGTGAGACAGAGACAGAGACACAGAGACACACAGAGACAGTGAGACAGAGAGAAAGAGAGAGACAGTGAGAGACACAGAGAGACAGAGACACACAGAGACACAGAGACAGTGAGAGACACAGAGACAGTGAGAGAGAGACAGAGAGACACAGAGACAGTGAGACAGTGAGACAGAGAGAGAGAGACAATGAGAGACACAGAGACAGTGAGAGACAGACACAGAGACACACAGAGACAGTGAGAGACACAGAGACAGTGAGAGAGAGACAGAGAGACACAGAGACAGTGAGACAGTGAGACAGAGAGAGAGAGACAATGAGAGACACAGAGACAGTGAGAGACACAGAGACAGTGAGAGAGAGACACAGATACAGTGAGACACAGATACAGTGAGACAGAGAGAGAGAGACAATGAGAGACACAGACAGACAGAGACACACAGAGACAGAGAGAGAGACACACAGACAGTGAGAGAGAGAGAGACACAGACAGACACAGAGACAGTGAGACAGAGTTAACGCATTCTCCACATTAGACACAAAGACAAAGATCCCTCCCCCGTGTAGCCTCAGCAAGCTGTAGGGCCAAGTGCTGTTAGCGAGTAGCAGCAGTAGCAACTATGGCCAACACCACCCCCGGCCGCCTTTGTCTCCCCAACTCCCCACACTCACACAGCCATGAACACACACACACGTGTGTACACACACACACACAGACACACACACACACTGACACACAGACACACAGACACACTGACACACAGACACACACGTGTGTACACACACAGACACTGACACACAGACACACTGACACACACACTGACACATACACACACACACGTGTGTACACACACACATGCACACACACTGACACAAAGATAAAGACAAAGATCCCCCGCATAGCCTTAACAGACTGTAGGGGCAAGTGCTGTTAGCGAGCACCTATGAAGGCCGGAACGGTACACGAGGGGGTGGGTGGCCAGCACCACGCCCGGCCGCCTTTGTATCCCTAGTGACGATGTTTACACCTGCACCAGGTACTCATTTGAGGCTGAGTCGACCTAGAGGAGGCCCAGGACCGGTTCAGAAAATCGTCACTGGTGTTAGCCGTGAGCGGGAATCGAACCCGTGTCGCCAGGTTCATAGCGCAGCGCGCTAACCGCTACACCACCGCTCCCCACAGACACACACACACTGACACACACAGACACTGACACACACACACACGTGTGTACACACACGCGCACACACATTCCTTACCGGCCACTATTTAATCCTCTCCTATTGCGAAGGGCCTCTGTTTTTGTTAGAAAGGTATGCGCGTGTGTGTCAGTGTGTGTGTGTGTACGTGTGTGTGTGTCAGTGTGTGTGCGTGTGTACGTGTCAGTGTGTGTCAGTGTGTGTGCGTGTGTACGTGTCAGTGTGTGCGTACGTGTCAGTGTGTGTGTCAGTGTGTGTGTGTGTACGCGTGTGTGTGTGTACGTGTGTGTGTACGTGTCTGTGTGTGTACGTGTCTGTGTGTGTACGTGTGTGTGTGTCAGTATGTGCGTGTACGTGTGTGTGTCAGTATGTGCGTGTACGTGTTTCAGTATGTGTGTACGTGTATGTGTGTGTGTGTCAGTACGTGTGTGTCAGTATGTGTGTACGTGTATGTGTGTGTCATTGTGTGTGTCAGTGTGTGTGTATGTGTGAGCGGGCCCGGGTAAAACTACGTGGCCGGGAGTCAGAGCCATTCCCTGTACACCTTGGGGTGCGACAGGGATGTCCTCTGGCTCCAACATTATTTAACATCTATTTTGACCACGTAGTTCGTGAAGCCTTCAATAGCTGTACCGGGGGAATTTCCATTTGGTACAGATATAATGGAAGGCTGATCGATGCCCGGGTGCGATCAAGGGATGGCTCCCTATTGGTCAACCACGTTATGTATGCCGATGATTTGGTAATTGCTGCTCATTCAGAGGAGGAATTAGAGACGCTGCTGCTGAGACTGGAGCGTGCCATTAAGAGGTGGGGCCTTACCATCAGCCCCACCAAAACTAAGCACCTGCCTGGGTATTTTGTACCATCGGACACTCCACCCCCCCAACTCCCAATCGGTGATGAGGCAGTTATGGAGAGAGTGGAGAGTTTTCCATACCTGGGCAGTGTGCTTATGACCGGCTCCAGTTTAACAGCAGAGGTCTCACTCCGAATCAGTCGAGCGGCAATATCTTTCATCGGTTGCGTAACGCTGCGTGGAAGCTACCTGGTCTGTCGCTCCGCACGAAGCTTCAGGTCTTCTCGGCCACAGTCATTCCCTCCCTTCCCTAATTTCAGATTTACTGAAATATTAAATAGAAACTCGTCCTTGCAGGGACACACAAGCTCGTGATGATATCAAGGTGCCCTAGATATGAAAGACAAAACTCGTTTTGATACGGTAAGTTTGGCTGTGACGCAGAGTTCGCAAACGGTACCCGATACCCGTACCCTACCCGATACCCGGCTACCCGTACCCGGCCGGGTACGGGTAGCCGGGTATCGGGTAGGGTACGGGTACCCGTTTGCGACCCTGGTGCGGCCGGGTACGGGTACGGGTAAGGACTCAAAACCCGTTTGCGACCTCTGGTTGGTGGGTGAGTAAGTGGGTGCGTGGGTGAGTGGGTGAGTGAGTGAGTGAGTGGGTAAGTGGATGGGTGAGTGAGCGAGTAGCTGAATTAGTGGGTGGGTGAGTGAGTGAGAGAGTTTGCGACCCTGGTGCGGCCGGGTACGGGTACAGGTAGGCCGTGAGTCACTGGTGAGTCACCGTTTGTCACTCATTTCGGGTAGGGTACGGGTAGGGAACGGGTACGGGTACGGGTAGCCATTTGCGACCCTGGTGAGGCCGGGTACGGGTAAGGAATCAAACCCGTTTGCGACCTCTGCTGTGACGGTCCCACCTGCAGAAGGAGACTTGTGTTGCCTCCGAAACGTCGTCATTTAATGGAGTTATTTTCATTTTTTATTTTATTATTATTATTTTACCTACGTGACTTTACCGAAATAAAACTAAAAGTATGGACCCTTGCAGTCACGAAAACTTCAAATCTACAAAGTGCAACCTAGATTTGAAGCTTTCGTGACTGCAAGGATTCATACGCTCAGGTTTTTTTCGGTAAAGTCACGTAGATAAAAAATAAGTAATGAAATAAATTATAATAAATGAAAATAACTCGATTAAATCGCGACGTTTCGGAGGCAACGCAAGTCTCCGTCTTCAGGTGGAACCGTCACAGCCAAATTTACTGTTTCAAGTGAAGAGAAATCCAAGAGACACGATCTTTATATAAAATATATAGTGGTGAAGAGGAGAGGGGCTTAGCATTTAGACAAGCTCATCCCCCCACACCC
>WFAB01003984.1:0-10612 GCA_018977245.1 Lethenteron camtschaticum
GTCCTTGCTGCAGGCCCGTCACACGGGGCAATCCCGGGTGGCGAACCCCGGTGGCGGTTGTTTGTTTTGTATAGAGTCCGCGTCTGACGTCGCGAACCCTCGGCGTCCCTCGCAGCAGTAGGTGGGTGCGAGCTCGTCAGTCCCGTGCACCTGTGGGTGGGACAGCCGGCGATACGTCAGGCGAGGGCAGTGAGGACGGACCTCCGAGTCGGCGACCCCCCACATGTTTGGCCATGCGTGTGTGGAGTGGGGCCTCGCACCGCAACGAATGGTTTTAGCCTCGAGGGGTGCACAAACCACCGGCGCCTCCCCCATTTGATGCGAACACACTGAGGCCGCAGAACCTCGACCACCTCCACGGGCCCCCTCCACGGCCGCGCCAGTTTAGGGGATGTTGCGAGCGGTACCTGGGGGCAGTTCAGCCATGCTCTGTCCCCCGGCTTCCACTGCAGCACGTGCGCGCGACTCAGTCTGAGGCGCTCGTTAGCTTTTTGGACGCTGTCCGAATTTAACATGGCAGCATCCCGTGCCTCCGTCAATTTTTCAAGGTTAAATTTGACATGGTCAATTATTTAGTTTTCCTAGTGGTGTGGGGATCTGCAGCTGCGCCCGAATGGGTGGGTCAGGGTCGCGCCCATACATGAGGAAGAATGGCGAAAATCCCGTTGCAGCATGGGGGGCCAATCTGTATGCTGCCAAGACCCCTTGGATTTTCAAGTCCCAATCCGTCTGTGAGTCCGAAACCTGCGTGATAACATAGACGAGATGGTACGATGCAGACGCTCGACCATCCCGTCAGTTTGCGGGTGATAGGGGAAGTACGAATCTTTTTCGTTCCTGGAGCTCACAAACCTGTTGGAGGAGTTTTCCGGAAAAATTTCTACCCTGGTCGGTCAGCAGCCGTTCCGGGGCACCTTTGTCCATGACATAGCCTTGGACAAAGGCGTCGACGATGGCTGCTGCCGACTGATTGGCCAGGGGCCAGGCCATAGGCCAGCGCGTAAAATACTCGACCCCGGTTAACAAGTATCTGTTTCCCCTAGGGGTGGCGGGGAATGGGCCCAGAATATCCAGCGCGACAAGTTCGTTTACTCTGGAGACCCTGATAGACTGCAAGGGCGGGTTAGATTCTCGCCTGGCTGGTTTCCGCTGTGCACACCTCGGGCATGAAGCCAACAGATCAGGGACATCCCTTGTCATTCCTTGCCAAAAGAAATCACGCTGGAGCAAGGCGAGGGTCTTTTGGGTACCCAGGTGGAGGAGGCGCTCATGAGCAGCCACACCACCCTACCCCGTAAGCCCGAAGGGACCACCAGCCGGTGTCGGTGGGATTTCCCGTCCCAGTGCAACAGCAACCCCGCTGCATTTCCCATGCGTCGGCATCACCCGATCCCCGCCCTGCCTCCCCGGCGCGACGACGCAATGCGAGGAGGGAGGTATCCTCCATCTGGAGGCGCCCCCATTCCTGGATGTGCAAACCCAACAGGGAATCCTTCCCTTGTTGTTCAATGGAACTCAGAACAACTGTCCCGCCGTCGGCGGCAGCCGCAAGCCCGGAACCGACCCGTCCCCTGCTGGTTTGCAACGTCCCGACCCCAGGAGGCACGCGCATTCCGAGGTGGTTGGCATGCGCGACAGAGCGTCCGCGTTGGTGTGGCGGACGCCCTTACGGTATGTGGTGTCAAAATCAAAATCCTGGAGGATCTCCAACCATCGGGACAATTGTCCCGATGGCTGTTGAACTCGCAGGGCGTACTGCAGTGCCGCATGATCTGTGCGGACGGTGAAACGCCGACCGTACAGATATGGGCGATACTGTTGGATGAAATAGACAATTGCCAACAGTTCCCTGCGGGTAACACAATATCTTTGCTCTGCTTGAGACAACACCCGACTGCCGTACGCAACCACCCGTTCGACGCCGTCAACCACCTGGGAAAGCACGCCCCCAATACCCGTGTTGCTCGCATCGGTGTCGAGCAGGAACGGCTTTGAAAAATCAGGGTAGATCAAGGGAGGAGCTTTCACCAAGGCGTCCCGAAGGGAGCAAAAGCAGCCTCCTCCTCTTGACCCCAGTGGAACCGGACCCCTTAGATGTTAATGCGTGTAGGGGTTTAGCAATTGTTGCAAAGTCGGCGACGAACCGTCTGTAATATGACGCGAAGCCGACGAAACTCCTGACCTCTCCCACCGTGGTGGGAGTTGGCCAGGAGCTGACACACTGCGTTTTGGCGGGATCGGTAGCAATACCCGAGCGCCCTACGATGTGCCCCAAATAACGCACGGAATCGCGTAACAAATGACACTTTTGGGGTTTGAACTTCAAATTAGCAGCCCGCATCTTTAGGAAAACCGCCCGCAACCTCTGGAGATGTTCGTCAAAAGTCTTAGCGAAGACAATAACATCATCCAAATAAATCAGGCACGACTCCCATTGCAATCCAGCCAAAACCAATTCCATCAAACGTTGGAAGGTTGCCGGCGCTGAGTGTAAGCCCATCGGCAACCGGTTGAATTGGAACAGGCCGTGCGGTGTACGGAAAGCAGTTTTAGGTTTCGATTCATCATCCAGAGGAAGCTGCCAGAATCCCGAAAGTAAATCCAGCGTGGAGAAGAATCGTGC
Organism: Lethenteron camtschaticum; assembly: GCA_018977245.1. Taxonomy (NCBI): domain Eukaryota; kingdom Metazoa; phylum Chordata; class Hyperoartia; order Petromyzontiformes; family Petromyzontidae; genus Lethenteron; species Lethenteron camtschaticum. Next base: position 2,624 of record WFAB01003984.1, read on the forward strand.
TCCCGCCAAGGCGTCCAGCGATTCATCCATCCGTGGGAGCGGGTATGCGTCGGCAACCGAGATTTTGTTAAGGCGCCGAAAATCAACGCAAAACCGCAACGAGCCGTCCTGCTTTTTAACCAGGACGATCGGTGCTCCCCAAGGGCTGGTAGAGGGAGAAATGATGTCGGCGGCTAACATGTCATCCACAGCCAATTTGACATGGTCCTTTTCGGCGGGACTCAACCGAAACGGATTTTGGCGAATTGGCGCGCTGTCACCCGTGTCAATATGGTGACGCAGCAGATGAGTGCAACCCAAATCATATTTATTCCGACTAAAAACGTCGGAAAACTCCTGCAGTAGTGCTCTAAGCTGTTGGCGCTCTGAATTTGACAGGTCCGTCGATCCCGCACAAAGCGCGTCGAGCCACCCGTCATCGCTGTCCGAATGTGGGTGCAGTCGGGTGGCGGTGCCGACGTGATTCGCAACCGGTTCCTCGCAGGGCATTGGCGTCGCGTGCGCAAGCACCGTCCCTCGAGGAACCACAACAGGTTGCGATCCCACATTGAGGACTGCGATGAAAGGGTCCCCATCTCCCCTCACAACGGTCAGGGCCGGGATCAATTGCGGTCCACTAACCCCGGCCCTAGACGGTCCCAACAAGATCCCGTGGGCCCCCATACCCTCTGCGAAGGGCCGACGAAGTTTCAGAGGTACTAACATCTGAGCCCCCGGCGGCACACGAACGGTTTCAACGACGGACGCTGGTATGGTTACGAACGCCGTCCGAATCACCGAAGGGGAGGGTAAAAACGCCATGCGCCGTCCCGACGGGAGCTCAATACATCCCTGGTCTATTAAAATACGGATCGGCATTTTTCCCAGAAGTCTGTCCCCAGCAGGCACGGAACCGCCAGTGAGGAGGAGACAAAAATCGGGCCTGATAATTTTATATCCCCAATACAAATTTGCGCTCGAATTTGTCCAATAATACCAAGGGAGCCCCCATTCGCCGCATAGAACGGGACATTAACTGGTAATAAGGGACGGCTTTGGACAGGCAAAATGTTGTAAATCAATTCGGAAATAATGGTCGCCGATGCCCCCGTGTCAACCAGGATGCGTACCTCAACCCCGTCAATAAGTCCCACGACGGCCGACGACCCTGACAATGCGGCCACAACGCGATGGGCCAACGCGGACCACTGCCCGGGCTCAATTCGAGTCCCCACAGTGGTACGCGCCGGCCCGTCGCGATGCAACGTCGTCCCCCCATTTGTTGCGATGCGAGAGTGTGCGACAGGTGTGTGTGTTGGCCAAACATGTGTGGTGTCGCGACTCGCCGGATCATGCTGATGGAGCTTGGGAGGAGGAGGAGGCCCGGCGTCCTGGCGAGGCGTCGTCCCACGCTGTCGGGGAGAGCGGCACCCCGAGGCGACATGGCCCCGGACGCCGCAGTTGAAGCAGCGCGGAAGCGGCGGCGGCGATGACGGACGGTCGAAGCGGCTCGACCCATCCCGGGCCGCCCGCGCTCCCGTCCCCTGCTGCCGACGATGGTTGACGGCGAAGACCTCCTCCGCCGGAAGGGTGGCTGCCGCCACCGCACGCCCAGCCGCTGCCCTGCTGGCCTTCCGCCGCTGCGACAGCAAGTTGGCGTGGAGGAGTCGCGCCGCTTGTAGAGAAGTCATTTCAGAATCCTCCTGTGCCACGACGGCGATGTCCAGGTCGTCTGCTAGCAGGAGGATCTTCTCAGTTACCATGGCATCGACCCCGTCCTCGTCCATGCGAGGAAAGGCTGTCTTGGCCAATGCCAGGAGGCTTGTTCTGTAAGCCAGCGGCGACTCCTTCGCGCCCCGCTGGCGGTCGTAGAACTGCTGCCTACACTCCGCGGAAGGCCCGTAGACTCCGGCCAGCAGTTGCAGCGCCATCGGCAGCGTAGAGCGCCTCTCCTTCGGCGCCGATGTTAGGGCGGCAAGCGCGTCGCCGTCGAGGAGCGCCGGCAGGGCGCTGAGAGCTTCAGCGTCTGTCCATTTGGCCATTTCTTGGTGGGCGAGGAAGCGTCTTTGGAAGCCGCCCCAGTCGCCCTCTGCGCCCACGAATTCTTTAAGCGGGGGCAGCCTTTGGTGCAGCGCAGCGGTTGCCGTGGAGTCCCGTGGGCTGCTGTCTCCCCGACTCGGCTGTGTCTCGGCGCGAACGGCAGATGGTATCGCCTGTCGCAGCCTTGATGACGCGCCCTCCTCCGTCGTTGATGCGGCAGCCCAGCGCGGCCGATGTCGGACCCCAGGTTGAGGTTGGCCACGCCCCTGGCGGTCGCCGCGTCGATGGCGGGAAATTCAAAATTTGAATCTTCAGAAATGGCGACTAAAAACGTCGGAAAATTCCCGCAGTAGTGTTTTAAGTGTTGACGCTCTGAATCTGACAGGTCCGTCGATCCCGCACAAAGCGCCTCGAGCCACCCTTCATCGCTGTCCGAATGCGGTCGCGGCGCAGGGACAACGCTGACGTGATTTGCGACGGTTCCTCACATGGCACCGGCGTTGCGTGAGCAAGCACGGTCCCTGTGGGACCACCACCGTCTGCGAGCCCACATTGAGGACTGCGATGAAGGGTTCACCGTCCCCTCTTACTATGGTCTGGGCCGGAAGTAAATGAGGTCCACTAACCCCGGCCCTAGACGGCCCCAGCAGAACCCTTGGCCCCAACACCCTTAGCGAAGGGCCGCCGAAGTTTCAAGGGAATCAACATTTGCGCCCCCGGAGGGACGCGCACCGTTCTCTCTACGAATGCCGGCACCGTCGCGAACGCCGTCCGAGTCGTAACAGGCGATGGCAGAACGCCATGCGTCTGCCCGACGGGAGCTCAATACATCCCTGGTCGATCAATATCCTAATCGGCATTTTGGCCAGGAAGTCCGTCCCCAGCAGGCACGGAACGCCAGCGAGGAGGAAACAAAAATCGGCCCAGACAATTTAATTTCCCCAATACAAATTGGGCACGAATTTGTCCGATGATGCCAAGTGAGCCCCGTTAGCCGCATAGAATGGTACGTTAACAGCATCAAAGGACGACTCCGGACAGGGAGAATATTGTAAATCAACTCCGAAATAATGGTCGCCGATGCTCCCGTATCGACCAGGATGCGCACTTCAACCCCGTCGATGTGCCCCACAACGGCCGACGACCCCGACGATGCGGCTACCACACGATCGGCCAGCACGGACCACTGGCCGGGTTCGATATGAGTACCCGGGGTGGTGCGTGATGGTGCTGAAGTACTCTTGAAGACGCGTGGACAACGTGGTAAGGCACACGTATTTATTTGCACAATGTCTTACAGCACTGGAGGGATGTATCGGCCCCCTCACCCGTACAACTGGGAATTCACCCCTAGCTAGCCTTCCTAGCCGAGTCCTCCGCTAACGGGCTAGGGGAGGCTGTCTGGCCCGACACTGGTCAGTCGGGCTACGGTACCCGGAATCCCAGAGGTCTAACTCTGGTTCCGGGACCACGCCACTGGCTCCAGCCTGCACTGCCCTTACAAGGGCGGCGTCCCAGGGGAGTCCAGGGCCTATCTGGCCGGTCTTCTGTCTTCCCTTAACTACACTAAGACTGAGCCCCGAGCTCTCTGGCTCATCCCTTTTTATACCCCCCTAGAGGATCGAAACCCCCTCACGCCGTCCAGTGTGGACGTCGTTGCGGGCACCACCCCGTGTGCTCACGGAGTCCCCGCCCACTGTGTTTGTTATCCGTTAGCCCCTATGCAAACAGCCCTACACAAACAGCCCCTCTGTAACAGCCCTACAGTGCGATGGTGCGCGATATCGGCCCCCCTCTCGTTGCGGTGTTTGAGTGCGTGACGGGTGTGTGCGTGGGCCAAACATGTGGGGTGCCGCGACTCGCCGGGTTATGATGGTGGAGCTTGTGATGAGGCCCGTCGTCCCGTTGAGGTGTCGTCCCGCGCTGTCGAGGAGCGCGGCACCCCGAGGCGACGTGGCCCCGGACGCCGCAGTTGAAACACCGCGGGAGCGCCGTTGGAGGAGACGGACGGTTGAAACGGCCCGGCCCGTCCCGGCCCGACCGTGCTCCTGTCGCCTGTTGCGGTCGGTGGTCGACGGCGTAGAGCTCCTCCGTCGGAATGGTGGCTGCAGCCACCGCACGCCCCGCCGATGCCCTGCTGGCTTTCCGCCGCAGTGACAGGAGGTTGGCGTGGAGGAGCCGCGCCGCCTGGAGCGATGTCATCTCCTCGTCCTCCCGGGCGACGACCGCGATGTCAAGGTCGTCTGCCAGGAGGAGGATCTTCTCCGTGACCATCGCGTCCACGCCGTCGTCGTCCATACGAGGGAAGGCCGACTTAGCCATCGCCAGGAGGCTCGTCCGATATGCTAGGGGCGACTCCTTCTCACCCCACTTGCGGTCGTAAAATTGCTGTCGGCATTCAGCCGATGGTCCATAGACCCCGCCCAGCAGCTGTAGTGCCATCGGTAACGTAGACCGCTTCTCTCTCGGCGCCGATGTGAGGGCGGCGAGCGCGTCGCCGTCGAGGAGCGCCGGCAGCGCGCAGAGAGCCTCCTCATCGGACCATTTCGCCATCTCCTGATGGGCGAGGAAACGTCGGCGAAAACCGGCCCAGTCCCCCTCCGCGCCGATGAACTCCTTCAGCGGGGCAGTCTCTGATGAAGCGCAGCGGTCGTTGTGGACTCCCGCAGGCTGATGTCACCACCACTCGGCTGTGCGTCGGTGCGAACGGCCGATGGGATCGCCTGTCGCGCTTGTGATGACGTTGCAGCTTCAGCGACGGTGATGTCGGAGCGGATGTCTAGGCTGGCCACGCCCCGAACAGCTGTAGCGTCGATGGTGGGAATTTCAAATTCGGACTGCTCCGAAATGGCGGGAAGGCGCCCTGGTCGTTGGCTCACCTCGCCCCGTGTTGGATCACCGGCCCCTAGTCGCGTGATGGTCTCCAGCGTGGCGGCAGCGGCATACAGCAGCTCCGCCAGCCTCCCGTGAGCCAGCCGTAACGCGTCTGGCTGCGGCCCCTCTTCATTTCGATGCCCCGGTAAGGAGGCATCAGGCCCCGGCTGCACCTTGTCTTGTGGAGCCGTCTCGGGCTCGACGATCTCGGCAGTGTCTTCCTCCTGCGGTACTTTGGCCCGCACTGTTTTCCGCGTGTCCATGTTCGAATAACTTCTGACACCAGTTGAAGTACCGGTGAGGACGCTTGACGCCGAGGTTGAGGCACACGTATGTTTATTCACAATATGACAGTGGGCATATACACACTCGAGGGGGTATCGGCCCCCTCACCCGTATAACTCGGGATACACCCCTAGCTAACTCTGTCCTAGCCCCGAATCCTCCAATAATGGGCTAGGGGAGGCTAACTGGCCCGACACTGGTAAGTCGGGCCCGGTACCCGGAGTTCCAGACCAGCTCTTACAAGAGCACCGGCTCTGGCTTTCGGGACCACGCCGCTGGCTCAATCCTGTCCGGCCCTGAAAAGGACATCGAACCAGGGGAGTCCAGGGCTCTATCTAAGACGTCTTCAATCTTCTTCCCTTAGCTTAAACATAACTGCCGAGCCCTTTGAAACATCCCCTTTTATACCCAACCCCTCCCTGAGGGGTGGGGCCCCGGGGGATCATAACGTTCGAACCAGCCCCCCCCAGGGTGTCTGGCTCGGACGTCATAGAGGGCACTTGCTCGTGCACTTACGTAGCCCCGCCCACTGTGTTTGTTTTCCATAGGCTGCCATGCATAACGGGCCCTCTCTTTAACACCCCTACGCATGCAAAGTCTGCACTCTCCCACTGAGCAACATCACCGCCACGCTGGCAGCCAGCAAGGTAAAACACAGATAAAGCCGATAAATTGATCACAGTTTACAGGCTATTGTAAATGTGCAAACTAACAACATGCACATAATTATTCAAGGAGATGCCCATCCCTATTCAAACAGAAGCGAACGATGATTCAGCATCTTCTACTTAGGCTTAAGCACAATGGCCACATGAGCTTAGGTATGTTGCTAGATATGAGGAGCTTTAGTACCTTGAATGGCAATTGAATGCAAATAAGTTCATGAAAAAAATGCAAATTATTCTAAAGAGATTTACTTAATGGGAAGAATAATCCGAACCAGTGTGCCGTAGCAATGGCAAGCAAATGGAAGTATGAACTTGAACAAGACTTCATGCAAATAAACGAAACCTTTAACTTCAATACACTCGTTAAATATGAGGCTAATATTCCTAATATTGTTAATAATTCCAAGCATTTGGAGTGGAAACAGAGAAGGAATTAGAATCGCACGCTTTTCTGTCATTAGCATAACGTACTTCCGTGTTGTGGGGCATCTAAAATTCCTGTCGTCAGCTTAACCTGTGAAAATAATCACAAAACCCCGCTATCTAAGTATACTACTGTTTGTATGTACATGGATCTGTACTTCTGTGTATGTCCACTCGTGTGTTTATTTTCACTCGTTGATGTGGATATGTACATGCGTGAATGTGTGTACAGGTATGTACAATAATTTGTTCGCACATTTGTTCGTGTAGTAGAACGCAATCCCTTTGTACGTACACTGCTATGTATGTACACTCGTGTGTGTATGCGCACCCGTGTGTGTATGTATGAAGCGGTATGTATGCACATTCGTGTATGTTTCTACCACGCTGTGTATGTCCACTCGTGTGTGGGTGTACATGGGAGTGTATATGTGTACTCGTGTATGATTATGTATTGGAACAAACAAATTGTTTTATATTGTGTCGTACAAATCATTTAAGGGAAACGTGGTAGGAATGCGCCACCACAACAGGAACTACAGGGATGAGACTCCCCGCTCGTGGTGCTAAATGAATGAAAACAGCGCCACTGAGCAGACAGAGCCCCGCCCCTACAGCTCGTGAGTGTGACGTAGTGAGTGTGACCAGCGGACTGCCACGATGCTGCCAGGTAAGGATAAACTTGTGTGATGGAGATGCTTCACCTGAAACTCGCCTCCACACGTGTTCGCTATGAACATTGTAGCAATAAGGGACGATCAGTCATCTTTAACATAGCAGGTCTTTATTGTTCTGCAAGTATATTAACGTTAAAACTCGTAGAAACACATGCACACTCGTGTGTGAATGCACACCGCTGTATATAAGTCGTGTTTGGATGCACACTCGTGTGTGTATACTCGTCCGTGTTTTTTTAAGGAAAATATAGTAGCAATAACGTACGATCAGTCATCTTTAAAAACAGGTCTTTATTAATCTGCAAGAAAACTCACGTTAATACTCGAATCGAAATCTTTATTAATACGCATGCTCAAACAGGAACGGAACTAGGCAAATTATTTCCCAATAGGAATTCAACAGTTAAAAGATGTTCTTAAAATCAAACAAGGAAACGTCGATTTCCACTTTGACGTCCTTTTCCACTGAAGCCATTCGTCCAGAAGTCCAAGCCATCAAACACAGGAACAACGAACGTGCAATCCACACACACTATGAAACTTATTATTTGAAGTTAATTAATTTATTACACAATCATGAAAATTAAAGAACATGTTTAAAATATTGAGCAAAGCTGTGGTCACAGACTTTCTCCAACTTCAGCTCAACAAGACCACTTAACCACTAGAGTAAAATCAGGAATTGAACCACCTCACAACCACTGCACATCACACCACATCAACAAGTAATCCGATAGGACTACAAAGCAAATACCTTCCCGCACACAGAGCAATTGAACGGCTTCTCGCCTGTGTGTTTTCTGGTGACGGTTACGATTTGATGAATCTGCAAATGCCTTCCCACACACAGAACAATTGAACGGCTTTTCGCCCGTGTGTGTTCTGGTGAGTGTGAAGATTTTGTTTCAGTGAAAATGCCTTCCCACAAAGAGAGCAATTGAACCGCTTCTTGCCAGTGTGTGCGTGCCGATGTGGAGAGTTTTTCTGCTCCATGTGACTGATTCTTCAGAGCAGAGTAACAGTCGCGGGTGTTGTTGAGAGTT
>WFAB01003985.1:0-10611 GCA_018977245.1 Lethenteron camtschaticum
TAGGCTAAAGTTATTGATATTCACACCCACTCCAATTAAACCAGGCCACAAGTTACGCCTACTGAACCATCACCATCATTAAGTCAATATGAAATGTTATTTCCATACTTCAATACTTTCTATACAACTCGACCGAAGCATATGACAATCAGAACCTTCCTAAGTCAAAATTGAATCGCACCCAGACAGGAGCGAATAGTCGATATAAGGTGACGAGGGAAGGAAATTAAGAGCACGGCGAACTGCAAACGTAAGCAAAAAGCCGGGAACAACACCAGCCAGCAACAGCGAGTGGGGCTTCGACAGGCCATAAGTAGAATAATAACTCCCGGGGTCAGGGGACACAAGAAGAAGCAGGCAGACAAAAACCAGAACTGACTCCAAGGTTCAACCGCCCTCACCTACTCAGGAGTGACGGAGATTAATGAGGCCTTGAATTAACGGCAGGCAACAACAACGGCGAGCAGAGATAGGGTGGGGCAAAGACTGCGGCTATGAAATACAGCTTTGTGTCAGTAAAGCTCTGACAAACAAGTTAAGTTAAAGACATCACAATACATAATATCGCACATAACATCAATGTTAACGCTATTCAACGTAAACTATATTCCGCTTATATAACCATGCAGGCACCAAGGAATACGAATTCCTAGGATCAAGAAACTTACCCCTTAACCTAAGATATCGGGAATAAATTTATAGTAATAAGTATATGCATAAAAAGACAAAAGTAAAACTTATGGAAAGCCAGGATAACGGGATGAATCACCACCAGGTGGAATATAATACATAATAAAAACGATGTTAAACCCAGGGTCGGAGAGAAAGGGGATCCCGGCCGTCTTTGTATCCCCGCAGCGCGGGATAGGAGTGTGTATACGCTCGGGGAAACACCTCCACTGGAGTCAAACACCACGATGGGAAACGACAGACCTTAGGTTACATACAGAATCATAACTGTGAAATAGTAAGGGACAATGTTAACTTAAAACTTTTGACCATTCTTTGTGCGCCGGGTCGGAGAGAGTGTTGCCCCTCCAGGTTGTGCAACACGAACAAAGACGCCTATGAGACGATTTGTAACGTCTGTGTTTTGGGTTCATGAAGAAGGCCAGACAAGAGATAATATTGAACCCAGACAGAGAGACGACCTCGAGGCAATTTGTAACGTCTGATTGTTTGCTCGTGGGTTTATGGAGGGAGTGTGACAACGGAATATATCGTGGGTGATGCACACAAGGACATATGGACGTACGGACACACACATGGACACACCTGCCTACGGACAGATCCTGACACAGCAAAAATCGGAAGCCCCGCCTTGGGGCGGGATCCAAGGGATTTTTCAGCATAAAGTAAAGGATCCTGAGCATTGGAAACCAGTGCGACGGGAGGGTCCACTCAGAAGCTCGACCGGGAGGGTCGACTCAGGAACGAGTGCGACCAGTGGGTCCACTCAGGAGCGCGACCAGCGGGTCCACTCAGGAGTGCGACCAGAGAGTCGACTCAGGAGCGAGGGCGACCAGCGGGCCGACCCAGGAGCGAGCTCGACCGGAGGGTCGACTCAGGAGCGAGCTGCGACCAGCGGGTCGGCTCGACTCATCTTCAGCTCGTCAATCTCTGCTGCCGCCGGTGGTGAGCGTCGCGACTTGGCGACGATCCCGTGCTGCACGCTACGAGCGAGTTGTGGGCGCCACCTACCGACCGGGTTCCGAACTGCGACAGCGTATCAACAGCCATCCGAGCCAATTCACCACGGTGACAGGGAGCGCCTTATACGTATGACGCGCACCGCCCCTCACCACACGACCACCAGGCGTCTGTTTGACATAAAGAATCGACTCCGAACACTGACTATTCAAGACAACTCTTACCACTCAAACACACTCGAACCCATAAGTCATCCGTGGCTGGAGGGCATCACAACGAGACCGAGTGATGGCCATCCGTCGTTATAGAGTATTCGTAATTTTTATCTTTAATATTTAGTGGGCTGTACTCTTAATCGCATTAATTCCCAACAGATCCATCAATACGAACTGATTCTTGGCACCTCCTTCCGCCGAGCCACGCTCACGTGGGAGTGGTGGCCCACCGGATCCTTATCAGGTGATCTGGTCCCCAATTAGTAAACTTGGTATAAGATAACGATCTTCGGAAAAGGAGCACCGTCGCAGGCCCTTACTCCGAGCCGTTCTGAGATAACCTGCCGATGTATCTGTTGAGATTAGTGCCTTTAAGAATAATAACTGTTTTTGATTGTTTTGTTTTATCGCCGTATAATCTTTCAAGTATCTTTCAGTCATAATCGCCGCACGTACTCGCATCCTCTACAGAATATCAACTGTTCCGTGACCCAAGGTGTTAACAACGTGATAAGGGTTGCGTATGATCAATAAGGAGTGCGGTACTGCGTGAACAATATTGAGTATAATCATTTATTAACGTTAAGGTTTTCTTAGCATAGTATTTGCATGTTTTAACGACTCTCTCTCTCACTAAGAACCATCGCGTTATGCGGGATCCATGTGCCGTTGTCAAAGTGAAATCAGACAATCGTTGATGATACTGTATTGATGCCGTATTGACGTTCCGGGATTGAGAGTTCGCATACTATATCATAGTTAAGGTTGAATTAGTAATAAATTGATCAATACAGAAGTGGTTGTGTGATTCTTTCCTGAAATCTATGCATAAGATCTGCTTCTGCGTTGAGATTTGAACTTGGTGACCTTAATAAACACACTAATACATACTCAGTAAATGTTAAAGCGATAACGGGGTGAACCGGGGTCTGGTTATCATAACGACTTGCATTATCATAATTACACCCACTCGCATAATTAATACGATTACCTCTTGAATTGGCATAATTAAAATGTGCGTAATTACATAATTAACATATTTCCGGATAATTACACATTTGGCCAAATTTCATTTAATAATTATTATTTCCACTGAATATTCATAACCCACATATACAACATAATAATTTCACCCACGCACGCATACAACATAACAAATTTTCATAACCAACATATACAACAATACCCATGGGGTTCCACTCCAAAAGATTTCTATAATTTCGTTGAAGTAAACCAAAACTATATCTAGAAACCTCTTAGGTTTTCTAAACATTTACAGTAGAATAAAAATGTACATGCAGCGTAAAAGTATGAATGGGTATTAATGGATGGATACATTGTTTACAAACGAATACAATCATATATTCATTATACGCATGGAACGCTGATGCGTTATTGTTAAAAAGACGATTCATAAAAATGGATGATTTTCGAATTTCAACATCTCCATTCGCTTCACCTGACCTTTGACATTGAGAACTGCAGAGGTGTGGTCATCTCCAGTGTCACAGTCATATTTCCCTGCATCTCCAGGTTCCACATCATGAATGATGAGCTTCGCTGTTTTTCCTTCCTGCTTTATCTCATATTTATCGCTGGGTTGGAGTAAATTGGAGTCCTTTTTCCAAGCGACTTCCACAGCCGGTTTGGAAAGCTGACAAGTAAGAGTGGCACTTCCAAACTCATCGGCTTCCTGGTTCACCAGGCCTTCTGATATTTTAACAGGGGCTTCTGTTGGTATACATTTGAAAATTAAATTGTTTAATTATATCAAGATGAAACTTCACGTATTTGTGGTTTGTATATGGATGTAAAAATATATCCTTGTTTACCTTTGACTTTGAGAACTGCACAAGTGTGGTCATCTTTAGTGTCACAACCATATTGCCCTGCATCTCCAGGTTCCACATCATGAATGATGAGCTTCGCTGTTTTTCCTTCCTGCTTTATCTCATATTTATCGCTGGCCTGGAGTAAAGTGGAGTCCTTCTTCCAAGCGACATCCACAGCCGGTTTGGAAAGCTGACAAGTAAGAGTGGCACTTCCAAACTCATCAGCTTCCTTATCTTCTAGGTGTTCTTTAATAAGTACTGGAGCTTCTGTAGGTCAGATATCACCTTTTAAATATCCTGATTAAAAGAATATCTACTAAATTAAAGTCACTGGGAATACCCATGGGGTTCCACTCCAAAAGATTTCTATAATTTCGTTGAAGTAAACCAAAATATATCTAGAAACCTCTTAGGTTTTCTAAACATTTACAGTAGAATAAAATGTACATGCAGCGTAAAAGTATGAATGGGTATTAATGGATGGATACATTGTTTACAAACGAATACAATCATATATCATTATACGCATGGAACGCTGATGCGTTATTGTTCAAAAAGACGATTCATAAAATGGATGATTTTCGAATTTCAACATCTCCATTCGCTTAACCTGACCTTTGACATTGAGAACTGCAGAGGTGTGGTCATCTCCAGTGTCACAGTCATATTTCCCTGCATCTCCAGGTTCCACATCATGAATGATGAGCTTCGCTGTTTTTCCTTCCTGCTTTATCTCATATTTATCGCTGGGTTGGAGTAAATTGGAGTCCTTTTTCCAAGCGACTTCCACAGCCGGTTTGGAAAGCTGACAAGTAAGAGTGGCACTTCCAAACTCATCGGCTTCCTGGTCCACCAGACCTTCTGATATTTTAACAGGGGCTTCTGTTGGTATACATTTGAAAAGTACATTTGAAATTATTTCAAAATTAAACAACACATATTTGTGGTTTGTAAATGGGGNAAAAAACATATCCTTGTTTACCTTTGACTTTGAGAACTGCACAAGTGTGGTCATCTCTAGTGTCACAACCATATTCCCGGCATCTCCAGGTTCCACATCATGAATGATGAGCTTCGCTGTTTTTCCATCCTGCTTTATCTCATATTTATCGCTGGCCTGGAGTAACGTGGAGTCCTTTTTCCAAGCGACTTCCACAGCCGGTTTGGAAAGCTGACAAGTAAGAGTGGCACTTCCAAACTCATCGGCTTCCTGGTCCACCAGGCCTTCTGATATTTTAACAGGGGCTTCTGTTGGTATACATTTGAAAATTAAATTGTTTAATTATATCAAGATGAAACTTCACGTATTTGTGGTTTGTATATGGATGTAAAAATATATCCTTGTTTACCTTTGACTTTGAGAACTGCACAAGTGTGGTCATCTTTAGTGTCACAACCATATTGCCCTGCATCTCCAGGTTCCACATCATGAATTATGAGCTTCGCTGTTTTTCCTTCCTGCTTTATCTCATATTTATCGCTGGCCTGGAGTAAAGTGGAGTCCTTCTTCCAAGCGACATCCACAGCCGGTTTGGAAAGCTGACAAGTAAGAGTGGCACTTCCAAACTCATCAGCTTCCTGATCTTCTAGGTGTTCTTTAATAAGTACTGGAGCTTCTGTAGGTCAGATAACACCTTGTAATTACCCTGATTACAAAGAATATCTAATAAATTAAAGTCACTGGAATACCCATGGGTTCCATTCCAAAATAATTCTATCATTTCGTTGAAGTCAACCAAATTATATCTAGAAACCTCTTAGGTTTTCGAAACATTTACAGTAGAATAAAATGTAAATGCAGCGTAAAAGTATGAATGGGTATTAATGGATGGATACATTATTTACAAACGAATACAATCATATATTAATCATACGCATGGAACGCTGATGCGTTATTGTTCAAAAGACGATTCATGAAAATGGATGATTTTCGAATTTCAACATCTCCATTCACTTAACCTGACCTTTGACATTGAGAACTGCAGAGGTGTGGTCATCTCCAGTGTCACAGTCATATTTCCCTGCATCTCCAGGTTCCACATCATGAATGATGAGCTTCGCTGTTTTCCTTCCTGCTTTATCTCATATTTATCGCTGGCTGGAGTAAAGTGGAGTCCTTTTTCCAAGCGACTTCACAGCCGGTTTGGAAAGCTGACAAGTAAGAGTGGCACTTCCAAACTCATCGGCTTCCTTATCTTCTAGGTGTTCTTTAATAACTACTGGAGCTTCTGTAGGTCAGATATCACCTTGTAAATACCCTGATTACAAAGAATATCTACTAAATTAAAGTCACTGGGAATACCCATGGGGTTCCACTCCAAAAGATTTCTATAATTTCGTTGAAGTAAACCAAATAAATATCTAGCAACCTCTTTAATTTTTAAACATTTGCAGTGGAATTAAAATTATATACAGGATAAAAGTATGCATGGGTATTAATGAATGGATACATTGTTTACAAACGAATACAATCATATATTCATTATACGCATGGAACGCTGATGCGTTATCGTTCAAAAACGATTCATGAAAATGGATGATATTTTAATTTCAACATCTCCATTCGCTTAACCTTACCTTGACATTGAGAACTGCAGAGGTGTGGTCATCTCCAGTGTCACAGTCATATTTCCCTGCATCTCCAGGTTCCACATCATGAATGATGAGCTTCGCTGNTTTTCCTTCCTGCTTTATCTCATATTTATCGCTNGGCTGGAGTAAAGTGGAGTCCTTTTTCCAAGCGACTTCCACAGCCGGTTTGGAAAGCTGACAAGTAAGAGTGGCACTTCCAAACTCATCGGCTTCCTGGTCCACCAGGCCTTCTGATATTTTAACAGGGCTTCTGTTGGTATACATTTGAAAATTAAATTGTTTAATTATATCAAGATGAAACTTCACGTATTTGTGGTTTGTATATGGATGTAAAAATATATCCTTGTTTACCTTTGACTTTGAGAACTGCACAAGTGTGGTCATCTTTAGTGTCACAACCATATTGCCCTGCATCTCCAGGTTCCACATCATGAATGATGAGCTTCGCTGTTTTCCTTCCTGCTTTATCTCATATTTATCGCTGGCCTGGAGTAAAGTGGAGTCCTTTTCCAAGCGACATCCACAGCCGGTTTGGAAAGCTGACAAGTAAGAGTGGCACTTCCAAACTCATCAGCTTCCTGATCTTCTAGGTGTTCTTTAATAAGTACTGGAGCTTCTGTAGGTCAGATAACACCTTGTAATTACCCTGATTACAAAGAATATCTAATAAATTAAATCACTGGGAATACCCATGGGGTTCCATTCCAAAATAATTCTATCATTTCGTTGAAGTCAACCAAATTATATCTAGAAACCTCTTAATTTTTAAACATTTGCAGTGGAATTAAAATTATATACAGGTAAAAGTATGCATGGGTATTAATGAATGGATACATTGTTTACAAACGAATACAATCATATATTCATTATACGCATGGAACGCTGATGCGTTATCGTTCAAAAAACGATTCATGAAAATGGATGATATTTTAATTTCAACATCTCCATTCGCTTAACCTTACCTTGACATTGAGAACTGCAGAGGTGTGGTCATCTCCAGTGTCACAGTCATATTTCCCTGCATCTCCAGGTTCCACATCATGAATGATGAGCTTCGCTGTTTTTCCTTCCTGCTTTATCTCATATTTATCGCTGGGCTGGAGTAAAGTGGAGTCCTTTTTCCAAGCGACTTCCACAGCCGGTTTGGAAAGCTGACAAGTAAGAGTGGCACTTCCAAACTCATCGGCTTCCTGGTCCACCAGGCCTTCTGATATTTAACAGGGGCTTCTGTTGGTATACATTTGAAAATTAAATTGTTTAATTATATCAAGATGAAACTTCACGTATTTGTGGTTTGTATATGGATGTAAAAATATATCCTTGTTTACCTTTGACTTTGAGAACTGCACAAGTGTGGTCATCTTTAGTGTCACAACCATATTGCCCTGCATCTCCAGGTTCCACATCATGAATGATGAGCTTCGCTGTTTTTCCTTCCTGCTTTATCTCATATTTATCGCTGGCCTGGAGTAAAGTGGAGTCCTTCTTCCAAGCGACATCCACAGCCGGTTTGGAAAGCTGACAAGTAAGAGTGGCACTTCCAAACTCATCAGCTTCCTGATCTTCTAGGTGTTCTTTAATAAGTACTGGAGCTTCTGTAGGTCAGATAACACCTTGTAATTACCTGATTACAAAGAATATCTATAAATTAAAATCACTGGGAATACCCATGGGGTTCCATTCCAAAATAATTCTATCATTTCGTTGAAGTCAACCAAAATTATATCTAGAAACCTCTTAATTTTTAAACATTTGCAGTGGAATTAAAATTATATACAGGATAAAAGTATGCATGGGTATTAATGAATGGATACATTGTTTACAAACGAATACAATCATATATTCATTATACGCATGGAACGCTGATGCGTTATCGTTCGAAAAAAACGATTCATGAAATGGATGATATTTTAATTTCAACATCTCCATTCGCTTAACCTTACCTTTGACATTGAGAACTGCAGAGGTGTGGTCATCTCCAGTGTCACAGTCATATTTCCCTGCATCTCCAGGTTCCACATCATGAATGATGAGCTTCGCTGTTTTTCCTTCCTGCTTTATCTCATATTTATCGCTGGCTGG
Source organism: Lethenteron camtschaticum (assembly GCA_018977245.1). NCBI lineage: Eukaryota > Metazoa > Chordata > Hyperoartia > Petromyzontiformes > Petromyzontidae > Lethenteron > Lethenteron camtschaticum. The sequence goes on from WFAB01003985.1 coordinate 8,372, forward strand.
AGTAAAGTGGAGTCCTTTTTCCAAGCGACTTCCACAGCCGGTTTGGAAAGCTGACAAGTAAGAGTGGCACTTCCAAACTCATCGGCTTCCTGGTCCACCAGGCCTTCTGATATTTTAACAGGGGCTTCTGTTGGTATACATTTGAAAATTAAATTGTTTAATTATATCAAGATGAAACTTCACGTATTTGTGGTTTGTATATGGATGTAAAAATATATCCTTGTTTACCTTTGACTTTGAGAACTGCACAAGTGTGGTCATCTTTAGTGTCACAACCATATTGCCCTGCATCTCCAGGTTCCACATCATGAATATGAGCTTCGCTGTTTTTCCTTCCTGCTTTATCTCATATTTATCGCTGGCCTGGAGTAAAGTGGAGTCCTTCTTCCAAGCGACATCCACAGCCGGTTTGGAAAGCTGACAAGTGAGAGTGGCACTTCCAAACTCATCAGCTTCCTGATCTTCTAGGTGTTCTTTAATAAGTACTGGAGCTTCTGTAGGTCATATAACACCTTGTAATTACCCTGATTACAAAGAATATCTAATAAATTAAAGTCACTGGGAATACCCATGGGGTTCCATTCCAAAATAATTCTATCATTTCGTTGAAGTCAACCAAATTATATCTAGAAACCTCTTAGGTTTTGGAAACATTTACAGTAGAATAAAAATGTAAATGCAGCGTAAAAGTATGAATGGGTATTAATGGATGGATACATTATTTACAAACGAATACAATCATATATTAATCATACGCATGGAACGCTGATGCGTTATTGTTCAAAAAGACGATTCATGAAAATGGATGATTTTCGAATTTCAACATCTCCATTCACTTAACCTGACCTTTGACATTGAGAACTGCAGAGGTGTGGTCATCTCCAGTGTCACAGTCATATTTCCCTGCATCTCCAGGTTCCACATCATGAATGATGAGCTTCGCTGTTTTTCCTTCCTGCTTTATCTCATATTTATCGCTGGGCTGGAGTAAAGTGGAGTCCTTTTTCCAAGCGACTTCCACAGCCGGTTTGGAAAGCTGACAAGTAAGAGTGGCACTTCCAAACTCATCGGCTTCCTGGTCCACCAGGCCTTCTGATATTTTAACAGGGGCTTCTGTTGTATACATTTGAAAATTAAATTGTTTAATTATATCAAGATGAAACTTCACGTATTTGTGGTTTGTATATGGATGTAAAAATATATCCTTGTTTACCTTTGACTTGAGAACTGCACAAGTGTGGTCATCTTTAGTGTCACAACCATATTGCCCTGCATCTCCAGGTTCCACATCATGAATGATGAGCTTCGCTGTTTTCCTTCCTGCTTTATCTCATATTTATCGCTGGCCTGGAGTAAAGTGGAGTCCTTCTTCCAAGCGACATCCACAGCCGGTTTGGAAAGCTGACAATAAGAGTGGCACTTCCAAACTCATCAGCTTCCTGATCTTCTAGGTGTTCTTTAATAAGTACTGGAGCTTCTGTAGGTCAGATAACACCTTGTAATTACCCTGATTACAAAGAATATCTAATAAATTAAAATCACTGGGAATACCCATGGGGTTCCATTCCAAAATAATTCTATCATTTCGTTGAAGTCAACCAAAATTATATCTAGAAACCTCTTTAATTTTTAAACATTTGCAGAATTAAAATTATTATGCAGGTAAAAGTATGCATGGGTATTAATGAATGGATACATTGTTTACAAACGAATACAATCATATATTCATTATACGCATGGAACGCTGATGCGTTATCGTTCAAAAAACGATTCATGAAAATGGATGATATTTTAATTTCAACATCTCCATTCGCTTAACCTTACCTTTGACATTGAGAACTGCAGAGGTGTGGTCATCTCCAGTGTCACAGTCATATTTCCCTGCATCTCCAGGTTCCACATCATGAATGATGAGCTTCGCTGTTTTTCCTTCCTGCTTTATCTCATATTTATCGCTGGGCTGGAGTAAAGTGGAGTCCTTTTTCCAAGCGACTTCCACAGCCGGTTTGGAAAGCTGACAAGTAAGAGTGGCACTTCCAAACTCATCGGCTTCCTGGTCCACCAGGCCTTCTGATATTTTAACAGGGGCTTCTGTTGGTATACATTTGAAAATTAAATTGTTTAATTATATCAAGATGAAACTTCACGTATTTGTGGTTTGTATATGGATGTAAAAATATCCTTGTTTACCTTTGACTTTGAGAACTGCACAAGTGTGGTCATCTTTAGTGTCACAACCA
>WFAB01003986.1:0-10594 GCA_018977245.1 Lethenteron camtschaticum
GGCGTTGCCGCTGCTGCTGCTGCTACGAAGCTGGCAGACGCTGAGAGACGTAGCTCACACAAGAACCATAGACTCACACAGAGACTCACAGAGAGACCCATAGACTCACACAGAGACCCATAGACTCACACAGAGACACGTAGACTCACACAGAGACACGTAGACTCACACAGAGACTCACACAGAGACACGTAGACTCACACAGAGACTCAAGAGAGACCATAGACTCACACAGAGACCCATAGACTCACACAGAGACTCACAGAGAGACCCATAGACTCACACAGAGACACGTAGACTCACACAGAGACTCACAGAGAGACCCATAGACTACACAGAGACCCATAGACTCACACAGAGACACGTAGACTCACACAGAGACACGTAGACTCACACAGAGACTCACACAGAGACACGTAGACTCACACAGAGACTCAAAGAGAGACCCATAGACTCACACAGAGACCTAGACTCACACAGAGACTCACGAGGACCATAGACCACACAGAGACACGTAGACTCACACAGAGACTCACAGAGAGGACCCATAGACTCACAACAGAGACACGTAGACTCACACAGAGACTCACAGAGAGACCCATAGACTCACACAGAGACACGTAGACTCACACAGGAGAACTCACAGAGAGAACCCATAGACTCACACAGAGACACGTAGACTCACACAGAGACTCACAGGAGAGACCCCATAGACTCCACACAAGAGACACGTAGACTCACACAGAGACTCACAGAGAAGACCCATAGACTCACACAGAGACCCCATAGACTCACACAGAGACTCACAGAGAGACCCATAGACTCACACAGAGACACGTAGACTCACACAGAGACTCACAGAGAGACCCATAGACTCACACAGAGACACTAGACTCACACAGAGACTCACAGAGAGACCCATAGACTCACACAGAGACACGTAGACTCACACAGAGACTCACAGAGAGACCCATAGACTCCACACAGAGACGCATAGACTCACACAGAGACTCACAGAGAGCCATAGACTCACACAGAGACCCATAGAACCTCACACAGAGACTCACAGAGAGACCCATAGACTCACACAGAGACCCATAGACTCACACAGAGACTCACAGAGAGACCCATAGACGCACACAGAGATCCATAGACTCACACAGAGACTCACAGAGAGACCCATAGACTCACACAGAGACACGTAGACTCACACAGAGACTCACAGAGAGACCCATAGACTCACACAGAGACCCATAGACTCACACAGAGACTCACAGAGAGACCCATAGACTCACACAGAGACACGTAGACTCACACAGAGACTCACAGAGAGACCCATAGACTCACACAGAGACCCATAGACTCACACAGAGACTCACAGAGAGACCCATAGACTCACACAGAGACACGTAGACTCACACAGAGACTCACAGAGAGACCCATAGACTCACACAGAGACCCATAGACTCACACAGAGACTCACAGAGAGACCCATAGACTCACACAGAGACACGTAGACTCACACAGAGACTCACAGAAGACCCATAGACTCACACAGAGACACGTAGACTCACATAGAGACTCACAGAGAGACCCATAGACTCACACAGAGACACGTAGACTCACACAGAGACTCACAGAGAGACCCATAGACTCACACAGAGACGCATAGACTCACACAGAGACTCACAGAGAGACCCATAGACTCACACAGAGACCCATAGACTCACACAGAGACTCACAGAGAGACCCATAGACTCACACAGAGACACGTAGACTCAACAGAGACTCACACAGAGAACCATAGACTCAACAGGACACGTAGACTCACACAGGACTCACAGAGACCATAGACTCCACAGACCATAGACTCACACAGAGACTCACAGAGAGACCATAGACTCACACAGAGACCCATAGACTCACACAGAGACTCACAGAGAGACCCATAGACTCACCAGAGACCCATAGACTCACACAGAGACTCACAGAGAGACCCATAGACTCACACAGAGACCCATAGACTCACACAGAGACTCACAGAGAGACCCATAGACTCACACAGAGACCCATAGACTCACACAGAGACTCACAGAGAGACCCATAGACTCACACAGAGACCATAGACTCACACAGAGACTCACAGAGAGACCCATAGACTCACACAGAGACCCATAGACTCACACAGAGACTCACAGAGAGACCATAGACTCACACAGAGACCCATAGACTCACACAGAGACTCACAGAGAGACCCATAGACTCACACAGAGACCCATAGACTCACACAGAGACTCACAGAGAGACCCATAGACTCACACAGAGACCCATAGACTCACACAGAGACTCACAGAGAGACCCATAGACTCACACAGAGACCCATAGACTCACACAGAGACTCACAGAGAGACCCATAGACTCACACAGAGACCCATAGACTCACACAGAGACTCACAGAGAGACCCATAGACAACAGAGACCCATAGACTCACACAGAGACTCACAGAGAGACCCATAGACTCACACAGAGACCATAGACTCACACAGAGACTCACAGAGAGACCCATAGACTCACACAGAGACCCATTAGACTCACACAGAGACTCACACAGAGAACCATAGACTCACACAGAGACACGTAGACTCACACAGAGACTCACAGAGAGACCCATAGACTCACACAGAGACCCATAGACTCACACAGAGACTCACAGAGAGACCCATAGACTCACACAGAGACCCATAGACTCACACAGAGACTCACACAGAGAACCATAGACTCACACAGAGACACGTAGACTCACACAGAGACTCACAGAGAGACCCATAGACTCACACAGAGACCCATAGACTCACACAGAGACTCACAGAGAGACCCATAGACTCACAGAGAGACCCATCGACTCACACAGAGAGATCATAGACTCACACAGAGAGACCCATAGACTCACACAGAGACCCATAGACTCACACAGAGACTCACAGAGAGACCCATAGACTCACACAGAGAGACATAGACTCACACAGAGACCCATAGACTCACAGAGAGAGACACGTAGACTCACACAGAGACACGTAGACTCACACAGAGACCATAGACTCACACAGAGAGACATAGACTCACACAGAGACTTATAGACTCACAGAGAGAAACACGTAGACTCACACAGAGACCCACAGACTCACACAGAGACTCATAGACTCACAGAGAGAGCGAGAGACAGCTGTCGACTCACACAGAGACGTATAGACTCACACAGAGAGAGATCATAGACTCACACAGAGAGCAGTAGTGGTGGTAGTAGTGGTGGTGATGGTGGTGGTGATGTTGGTGGTGGTGATGGGGGAGATGGTAGTGGTGGTGATAAATGGTAGTGATGGTGATAGTAGTGGTAATGTTGGTGGTGGTGATGGTGGTGGTGATAGTAGTGGTGATAGTAGTGGTGATGTTGGTGATGGTGGTGATGTTGGTGATGTTGGTGATGGTGGTGGTGATGTTGGTGGTGGTGGTGATGGGGGAGATGTTGGTGGTGGTGGTGGTGGTGATGGTGGTGGTGGTGGTGATAGTAGTGGTGATAATAGTGGTGATGTTGGTGATGGTGGTGGTGGTGATGGGGGAGATGTTGGTGGTGGTAGTAGTGGTGATAGTAGTGGTGATGTTGGTGATGTTGGTGATGTTGGTGATGGTGGTGATGTTGGTGATGTTGGTGATGGTGGTGATGTTGGTGATGGTGGTGATGGTGGTGGTGATAGTAGTGGTGATAATAGTGGTGATGTTGGTGATGGTGGTGATGGCGGTGGTGGTGATGGGGGAGATGTTGGTGGTGGTGGTGGTGGTAGTAGTGGTGATAGTAGTGGTGATGTTGGTGATGTTGGTGGTGGTGGTGATGTTGGTGATGGTGGTGATGTTGGTGATGGTGGTGATGTTGGTGTTGGTGGTGATGTTGGTGATGTTGGTGGTGGTGAGGTTGGTGGTGATGTTGGTGATGTTGGTGATGTTGGTGATGGTGGTGATGTTGGTGATGTTGGTGGTGGTGAGGTTGGTGGTGATGTTGGTGATGTTGGTGGTGGTGGTGATGTTGGTGATGGTGGTGATGTTGGTGATGGTGGTGATGTTGGTGTTGGTGGTGATGTTGGTGATGTTGGTGGTGGTGAGGTTGGTGGTGATGTTGGTGGTGGTGGTGATGTTGGTGATGGTGGTGATGTTGGTGTTGGTGGTGATGTTGGTGATGTTGGTGGTGGTGAGGTTGGTGGTGATGTTGGTGATGTTGGTGATGTTGGTGATGGTGGTGATGTTGGTGGTGGTGATGTTGGTGGTGGTGATGTTGGTGGTGGTGATGGGGGAGATGGTGGGGTGCGGGAATTTCTCAACTCCCTCCCCCAGAGTTTTGGCACAAGTCGGCGAGCACACATCTGACGGTGGGTGTGCTGAATGCATGCCTGTGCGTTAAACTTCTTTCGCACCATACATGCGGCTCATCGGAGCTACTCATAGGAGCTACTCGCTAACAGCACTTGCCTCCAACAGCCTGTTGAGGCTACACGGCCCATCTTTATACGTGTATTTGTGTGTGTGTCTTTGTGCGTCTTTGTCTGTGTGCGTGAGTGAGTGTCTTCATAGGTGCTGGCTAACAGCACTTGCCCCTAACCGTCTGTTAAGGCTATACGGGGCATCTTTATCTGTGTATTTATTTGGGGGTGTCGGAGACGGGGGAACGAGGGGAGGGTATCGTGGCTTTGTTTCTGCTCGTGGTCACTGCCGGATGAAGCTAGTGCGGGACCTGTAGCACATGGTGTTACAAAGGGGCCCTAAATAAACACGTTCAAATATACTCTTAGGTTGTATCGGTAAAGTCACGTAGGTAAAAATAAATAATAAAAATAAAATTAATTTAAATAATAATTTACTGGATACAGTAAATCTGGCTGTGACGGTCCCACCTGATGATGGAGACTTGTGTTGCCTGCAAAACGTCGTGATTTTTTATTTTATTTCTATTATTTCTATAATTATTATTTTTATTATTTATTTCTACCTACGTGACTTTACCGAAAAAACCTTAAAAGTATGAATCCTTGCAAGTCACGAAAGCTTCAAATCTTGAAATACGTACAAATAGTATAACATGAAATTATATCTTGCATGGTAAAGTAATTGTACTTTTTTAAAATCCTTTATATTAAGTTCACTTGTGTGCTTGCTTGCTTGCTTAGGACCGTGCAAATCTTTCGGTCGTTTTTTAACCCACTTCCAGTGATCCAATCGAGCTGACATTTTGCACACAGACTCGTTGTGCGTGACAATTAAATTTCGTGAAAAAAAATTCCAAAATATTCCACTTTTTAGAAAGAAAAAAAATTCATATTTAATTTAAAATAGCAATGTGATAAAAATGAAACTCTTGCTCAAGAAAAAACAGAAATGAAAAATAAAATAAAACCGATGCCACGCATATAAAGAATTTATAGTGAAAAAACTTTGTTTTTACGGGTTAATTTTTGTTACATTTGTCACACAGCCCAGATATTACGACAAATCGCTCACCTTAAACACCCGGTCGTTCGTAAAAGTTGAAGGCGGTATAGTACTATAGTAATAGAGCAAGTGCAGAATCACTGAACCGAAATTGATAGCTTGAAAGCATTTAGCACGGGGCTCTTGAAAGTGCGGGGCCCGTAGCTACTACGTATGCATCTACTACTACACATGTAGCAGCTACATGTGTAGTAGCTACATATGTAGTAGCTACTACATATGCATGTACTACTACACATGTAGCTGCTACATATGTAGTAGCTACTACATATGTAGTAGCTACTACACATGTAGCAGCTACATATGTAGTAGCTACTACATATGCATCTACTACTACACATGTAGCAGCTACATGTGTAGTAGCTACTACATGTGCATCTACTACATATGTAGTAGCTACATGTGTAGTAGCTACTACATATGCATCTACTACTACACATATAGCAGCTACATGTGTAGTAGCTACTACATATGTAGTAGCTACTACATATGTAGCAGCTACATGTGTAGTAGCTACTACATATGTAGTAGCTACTACATATGTAGTAGGTACTACATATGTAGTAGCTACTGCATAATCATCTACTACTACACATGTAGCAGCTACATGTGTAGTAGCTACTACATATGTAGCAGCTACATGTGTAGTAGCTACTACATATGCATCTACTACTACACATGTAGCAGCTACATGTGTAGTAGCTACTACATATGCATCTACTACTACACATGTAGCAGCTACATATGTAGTAGCTACTACATATGCATCTACTACTACACATGTAGCAGCTACATGTGTAGTAGCTACTACATGTGCATCTACTACTACATATGTAGCAGCTACATGTGTAGTAGCTACTACATATGCATCTACTACTACACATGTAGCAGCTACATATGTAGTAGCTACTACATATGCATCTACTACTACATATGTAGCAGCTACATGTGTAGTAGCTACTACATGTGTAGTAGCTACTACACATGTAGCAGCTACATATGTAGTAGCTACTACATATGCATCTACTACTACATATGTAGCAGCTACATATGTAGTAGCTACTACATGTGTAGTAGCTACTACACATGTAGCAGCTACATATGTAGTAGCTACTACATATGCATCTACTACTACATATGTAGCAGCTACATGTGTAGTAGCTACTACATATGCATCTACTACTACATATGTAGCAGCTACATGTGTAGTAGCTACTACATGTACATCTACTACTACACATGTAGCAGCTACATGTGTAGTAGCTACTACATATGCATCTACTACTACATATGTAGCAGCTACATGTGTAGTAGCTACTACATGTGCATCTACTACTACACATGTAGCAGCTACATGTGTAGTAGCTACTACATATGCATCTACTACTACACATGTAGCAGCTACATGTGTAGTAGCTACTACATGTGCATCTACTACTACACATGTAGCAGCTACATGTGTAGTAGCTACTACATGTGCATCTACTACTACACATGTAGCAGCTACATGTGTAGTAGCTACTACATATGCATCTACTACTACACATGTAGCAGCTACATGTGTAGTAGCTACTACATGTGCATCTACTACTACACATGTAGCAGCTACATATGTAGTAGCTACTACATGTGCATCTACTACTACATATGTAGCAGCTACATGTGTAGTAGCTACTACATATGCATCTACTACTACACATGTAGCAGCTACATGTGTAGTAGCTACTACATATGCATCTACTACTACACATGTAGCAGCTACATATGTAGTAGCTACTACATATGCATCTACTACTACACATGTAGCAGCTACATATGTAGTAGCTACTACATATGCATCTACTACTACATATGTAGTAGCTACATGTGTAGTAGCTACTACATATGCATCTACTACTACATATGTAGCAGCTACATGTGTAGTAGCTACTACATATGTAGTAGCTACTACATATGTAGTAGCTACTACATATGCATCTACTACTACACATGTAGTAGCTACATGTGTAGTAGCTACTACACGTGCATCTACTACTACACATGTAGCAGCTACATATGTAGTAGCTACATATGTAGTAGCTACTACATATGTAGTAGCTACATGTGTAGTAGCTACTACACATGTAGCAGCTACATATGTAGTAGCTACTACATATGCATCTACTACTACATATGTAGTAGCTACATATGTAGTAGCTACTACAAATGCATCTACTACTACATATGTAGCAACTACATGTGTAGTAGCTACTACATATGTAGCTGCTACATGTGTAGTAGCTACTACACATGTAGTAGCTACTACATATGTAGTAGCTACTACATGTGTAGTAGCTACTACATATGTAGTAGCTACTACATATGTAGTAGCTACTACATATGTAGTAGCTACTACATATGTAGTAGCTACTACATATGCATCTACTACTACATATGTAGTAGCTACATATGTAGTAGCTACTACACATGTAGTAGCTACTACATATGTAGTAGCTACTACACATGTAGCAGCTACATATGTAGTAGCTACTACATATGCATCTACTACTACATATGTAGCAACTACATGTGTAGTAGCTACTACATATGTAGCTACTTTTGCTGCGAGGAAAATCCGGCACTGATTCTGCTAATTGATGGGAGACGCCGGGGAGACACGGAGCTTGATGGGCACCTCGATTATGATGTTTTGCGTAAATATTAATTCGTGTTATTTCTTGTGAGATGAGGCTGAATAATAGATGGGTGATAATCGTTCGTGGCGGGGCCGTCCTCTCATCCCGTTTCAGCTGGGTGGCTGTGAAGGAAGTGGTGTGTCTCTCTCTGTCTCTCCCTCTGTCTCTCATCCCCCTTCTCTCGCTTTTTTTCTCTTTTGTTTACGATCAGTGGAAATGTAATATAGTAATTACGGCGGGAGACCACTTGACGGGTAGCACACTTTATTTAACATCTACTCAGCCACAATAACACGTGTAGCCGAACTACAGCCTACACTACGCGTTCCAACCCGGCTACACACACACGGGCTCTCCGGCCCCGTAGATTCCCGGGGAACTCGCAGACCCACCCCAGCTGGGGTATGGGTCCCGCAGCCCGGCCCTCACAAGGACGTCCGGCCGCGGGTCCCAAGGCCTCGCCTCTGAGCCACACAGGGTCTCGGCCCTTACAAGGACAGCGGGGCTAGGGGTCTCAGGGCCCTACCTCTTCCTCCTCCGTCTTCTGTCTTCACTGGTTGCCAACTCCCCGAGGGCTGCTGCACATTGCCCTATATAGCCCTCCGCTCCAGGGGAGGGGGCGGGGCCTATGCGGACCGCGATGTGGACATCTGCCTGCGGACCGCGATGTAGCCACACCCGACGCGCTCTCACACGATCCCCCCCTGCCAGCACGTACCGCCACTACAGAAACAAGAAGATGCTCGGTGTATTCGGCACTTTGCTTTGTTCATCATTTCGTAATTTTTTTTTATAATAACTTTGCTTTATGTAAACCCACACCTCTCGCTCACTCTTTCGGTCACTCTCTCGCTCACTCTCTCGGTCACTCTCTCGCTCACTCTCTCGCTCACTCTCTCGCTCACTCTTTTGCTCACCCTCTCGCTCACTCTCTCGCTCGCTCTCTCGCTCACTCTCTCGCTCACTCTCTCGCTCGCTCTCTCGCTCACTCTCTCGCTCACTCTCTCATTCTCTCTCGTTCTGCACGCAGCCCTTCTCGCAGTCCTACGGCCTCCGACGGGTAACTCATATCAGCACGCAGAGCTCCCCGTCATCTGCCACCGAGCACATGGCCTCCTCCATCGCCCACTGCTCCTTGAAGGCCGGCACGGCGTGGGTCACCAGCCGCGCCACGTGGCGGAACTTCAGCCCACACACCCTGGGGGCTCCGACCAGAGCGCGGAAGATGCCCCCAGGCTGCTGGCCAGACGTTTCCCCTCCAGGGCCACCTTCCTCGCCTCTCTCTCTCGCTCTCTGTTCCTCTCTCTCCATCTCTCACCCTCTCTCTCCTTCACGGACGTTGCCATCGGCCGCGTGGCTCAGCCGAATCTCGCCGGGGGCACCAGACTTGTGCGCTTTCTGCGGTGCCAGGGAGGATCTGCCCCACCGGTACTTACGCTGCCGGCGGCTTTAACCCAATGTTCCGGATTTTGGGGAAACTCTTCAGCAAACTGGAGGTGCCCTTCTACAACAGCGGCAGCTTCGTATATGGGGGGGCAGGGGGGGTGGTGTCTTTCCTGGCTAACAAGCGCCGTGACCTCGCCAACTTTGTCTGCGCCCAAGCGAAGATGGCGGTGTACAAGACGAGCACAACGATGCTGCAAGGCGACACTGACGACCACTCCGTGGTGTTGCCCAGTGTTGAGGGGCCTGCTCAAGGCGCGGCTCCGGCTGGAGCAGGCCACGCACCACGTGACACACAACTGATACACACACTGACACACACACACTGACACTCACACACTGATACACACTGACACACACACATTGACACACACACAACTTACACACACACACTGATACACACTGACACTCACACACTGACACACACACAACTTACACACACACACTGATACACACTGACACTCACACACTGACATACACTGACACACACACACTGATACACACACACACTGACACTCACACACTGATACACACTGACACTCACACACTGACACACACTGACACACACACACACTGACACACACACACACTGACACACACTGACACACCACACACTGACACACACACACACTGACCACTGACACACACTGACACATACACCACTGACACACCACACTGACACACACACACCACACACTGACACACCACTGACACACACTGACACACACACACTACACACACACTGACACACACACACTGACACACACTGACAAACACTGACACACACACTGACACACACACACATGCACACACACACACACTGACACACCACTGACACACACTACACACACACTGACACACACAACACACAACACACTGACACACACACTGACACACCGCCACATTGACACACACTAACACAACACACCACTTACACACA